>JAWNNW010000835.1:0-225695 GCA_035044465.1 Scaptomyza tumidula | reverse complement strand
TTATGGTTAGTATTAGTTTTGTATTAAGTCATTTTAAACGTGTTCAATATGTCATTTATGATCTACCTAACTCCTAATATATACACACGTACATGTATGATAGAAGTCATAGTTAAGTTTATCACGATTAGCCATACAATTTCACAAAGTTCATATAAAGTCTATACTACCCACCCATTTGAGGCATAGCAAGCAGACAGAAACAAAATTCGAATATTAAAAATCTCAACTTCGGCCACCACACAACGGCACAATGAAATACAGCAACAACAAATCTTCGTCTGGCCACCACACAACGGCACAATGAAATACAGCAACAACAAATCTTCGTCTGGCGCATCGGACGCAATATCGTATTCAACAATATCGTAATACGTGCTAGGTGCTTACTTACAGGTTTTATCGTTTCTGTTAACAAAGAACAGTCGCTATAATCCTATCTTGTATATTCCATTATCGTTGATACATACGACACAGCATGAGCAGTCAATACACAAAACAAAAAAAAATTCAAATATAGCGGCAGGCCGAGAAGTATACGTAGACATGCACACGACAAGCATGAGCAGTCCATACACAAAGCAAAAACAAATTCATACACAACGGCAGACAGAAATGTATACGCAATGAACGAAAATACGAATATCCTTGGTAGAAATATGCCGGGGAAATAGGTGCTATTGTACAGAGCTCGTTTACTAACTGTAAAAAAAGAGGGGTAATTATTTTCCCGTCTTTAGATTACATAATCATTGAGAAAAGAGAAACTCTGGTTACATCTCTCCCATTTAATACTTTTTGGCAAGTACTTGAGTGCAAACTTTCGATATCGATATATATTTGTATTGTGTTGTTATTGCGTTAAAAAATTTAAATCGTTGTTGTCCACCATATTTATTTAATGTCTTGTCTTTAAAAAATATTGAATAAATAAAAAACCCATGTTCCACAATATTATCGAAAATAATAACCCTGCAGCCATGAATTCGAAATAAGCGAAAAACGCATATATGTACAAATTTTTTCGTTTTGGTCTTCGTGCAACTTTTACCCAGCACTCTCGTTTCACTACTTTTGCCATCTGCCAAAAGATGCTTGCAATTATTTGCATCGTGTAAAAGCGGTTATAGTCTCGTTTTCTGTTTTGAATGCATTCGTGCAAATTGGTAAATAATATTCGGAATTGAAATATATACTGCAAATTGAAAGAATTTCATTATATAGATAAATTTGATAAACGAAAGTGCGTAACAGAGAAGGTTGAGTGTATCTAATAAGTGCAGAATTCTAAATCTCCCACAGTTTTTAAACAATAGTGGCAAAAGTTTAAAGTTGGGCCGAACCCACCCACTACCGCCCCTATGCAAGAAGTCTGCTTACCACATTTTAATACCCTGATCCCATTAAAAATGGGAAAAAGGGTATAATGGTTTTGTGCAAATGTATGTAACATGCAGAAGGAAGCTTCTCCGACTCCATAAAGTGTATATATTCTTGATCAGTATCAACAGGCGATTCGATATAGCCATGTCCGTCCATATGTATGAACGCGTCGATTTCAGAGACTATAAGAGCTAGAGACTCGAAACTTAAGTTCGCCTAATCTCTAGGCAGTACCCGTTTCCGATATACACATGGGATCGTTAACAACTAAATCTTGAATTTGGAAAACTTTGAGACGGCATTTAAAGCATAAGAGAACAAAATGACAATCTTTGAAATTTTTATTAAAATCGGTTAAGAAACACCGGAGATATGAGACATTGAAGTTGTGTATGCATTTTGCAGTATGCGCACACACACATACTTGCAAGCACTGACTGTACGCGTAAAGTATAGGAATCAGGGTATCATCTAGTTGGGATTTCTCGATTACAGCCTTCTTACTTGTTTTTCTTTAAAGGTATTGTACACTGAAAAATAAATAGGCTTTTAAGTGTATATAATGTTCGGCATGCCGAAGATAGTCTCTTCATATTATACCCTGATCCCAATGAATATGTGTAAAAAGGGTATAATGGTTTTGTGCAAAAGAATGCAACAGATAGAAGGAAGAATCTATATTCTTGAATAGCATCAACAGCCGAGTCGATATGTATGAACGCGTCGATCTCAGAGACTCAGAGACTCTTGATTTTGAACATAAATAAGTTCGTCTAAGACCGAGGCAGTTGAAATCTGTTTAAAATTTTCGATAATTCATCCCGTTCCCGATATGACTTGGGACACATGGGATCGATAACAACAAAATCTTGAATTTGGAAAACTTTGAGATGCAATTTGAATTATAAAGCAAAATAATGATAATCTGTGAAAATTTTATTGAAATCGGTCAATAAACACCGGAGATATGGGACATTGAAGTTGTGTATGCAGTATGGAGTATGCGCGTACACAGACACACACACACTTGCAAGCACTGACTGTACGCGTAAAGTATAGGGATCAGGGTATCGTCTAGTCGGGATATCTCGACTAGAGCCTTCTTACTTGTTTCTTTACGAATCTCTCGACAAGGGTCAGGGCTCAAATTACATTTATTATACCCTGATCCCATTAAAAATGGGAAAAAAGGGTATAATGAAGTTGTGCAAAAGTATGTAACAGGTAGAAGGAAGCATCTCCGACCCCATAAAGTATATATATTCTTGATCAGCATCGAAAGCCGAGTCGATATAGCCATGTCCGTCTGTCCGTCTGTATGTATGAGCCAACCGATCTCAGAGACTATAAGAGCTAGAGACTCCAGATTTGGAACTTAAGCTCGCCTAATCCCTAGGCAGTACAAGTTTCTTTCCGATTTTTGATAACTCTTCCCGTTTCCGATATACACATGGGATCGATAACAAAAAAATCTTGAATTTTGAAAACTTTGAGATGCAATTTGAATTACAAAACAAAATAATGACAATCTGTGAAATTTTTATCGAAATCGGATAATAAACACTGGAGATATGGGACATTGAAGTTTTGTATGCACTACGCTGTATGCGCGTACACACACAAACACATACTTGCAAGCACTGACTGTACGCGGAAAGTATAGGGATCAGGGTATCGTCTAGTCGGGATATCTCGACTAGAGCCTTCTTACTTGTTTTTTATACCCTGAACCCATAAAAAATGGGAAAAAGGGTATATTGGTTTTGTGCAAAAGTATGTAACATGCAGAAGGAAGCATCTCCGACCTCATAAAATATATATATTCTTGATCAGCATCAACAGCCGAGTCGATATAGACATATCCGTCTGTCCGTCCGTATGTATGAACGCGTCGATCTCAGAAGCTATAAGAGCTAGAGACTCCAGATTTGGAACATAAGCCCGCCTAATCCCTAGGCAGTACAAGTTTTTTTTTTTTTGATTTTTGATAACTTCTCCCGTTTCCGATATACACATGGGATCGAACACAACAATCTTGCATCTTGAATTTGGAAAACTTGGAGACGGCGTTTGAAAATAATGACAATCAGTGAAATTATTTATTATTTATTGTAATCGGTTCAGAAACACCGGAGATATGGAACATTGAAGTTGAGTATGCAGTAAGCACTTTCGCGTACACACACACACACCCATATTTGCCAGCCCTGACTGTACGCGTAAAGTATAGCGTTCAGGGTCTAGTCGGTATTTCTCGACTAGAGCCTTTTTACTTCTTTATTCTAGTAACAGTAACCTAGTGTAATTTTCAAAAAAAATAACAACTTAAATACTATTATAAAGGCATTGTGGGCGTGGCATTCAAATATTTAATGAAGATCCTTGAGGGAAGACACAAGTTATCTTTGCACTATGTGCGTTATATTGACCCCTACTTAACAAAAATTTGTATATTTCTCCTGTACGACCGATTCTTGTATAAGGTATCCCAATCTCCTATCAGGATAAAATATAATCGGCGCAAAAAAAATTTCTGCTCTTTTCACTTCGGTGTCTTAACTGGGATAACAACATTAACTTTTCTTGTTAACAAAAAAATTTTCCTTATCTTTCTGATCGCAGGACAATGCTAGGAATAACCTTTTTCTGCAAACTAATTATTGGTGAAATTGACTCTTGTGAATTATTCAACCAGATTAGCTTTGCAGTTGCGATCACAAATACTAGAAAATTCTTACCTCAAGCTTGTTATTCTGACAATGCTCTCTTAAAATCGAGTCTTGTGTCATCCGTCTATATATTTGCGATCTTTGTAACTGCACGCTACACGGTGCGCCCCTCGGTCGGACGGGCGGGAGGTGGGTCGCCTTGCGCTTTGGTCCGCGCGTTACCAAGTCGGTGCTTGGTACCGTTAGGCCACTAGAATGAACTATCCGTTAGTACATCCAATAATACATTGATTGGCACCTTGAGGTATATCGACTGGCTATCGATTTGCTATATTATATATTTTTTAAATGCCACATTGTCTGTCACAGATATAGACCAATTTATTTGTGCTGTCGACTTTTATCAATATCCCAGCCCCCCGTGGAAGTAGCGTCTCTTATTTTTTCTGACGACCACATGGACCCCTTAAGAGTGTCGAAGCAACATGCATTGCACAAAACAAATATAATCTTCTACCATCAAAGTATAACCATTTCTGGGGCTATGATAGAAACTAAGTCAAAGCTCTATCTCAAAGCCTAAATTGAAAGCGACAAACGGATATCTCATCTCATTTTTGGAATATAATTAAAACGCTTAAGCCTATTAAGCGACTTGTTGGTGCGACGCCCACCTCCAGTAGCTATCTTCTTAATATGTTGACTTATCGATTTTATCGATTCCCCCGGGCGTAGCACTCCAATCTTGACACTATATCTGACTCGCCCATACAAAATTTCATTTGCAAAAATTCAAGTCTTCATCTACATAGAGAAGATAAATTCGATGGAATTACTATTTCGTCGGAGGGAACAAAGAAGATCATTTGCTGCGTTGTGGCATCCAACTGTGCGTGTGTGTATTTCTGGGTGAGTTGTCGTCTTAAAGGTTGTCAGCAAAAATGCTTCTGTCACACTCTCACCGTCTTATCATGAACGTACAGATGTGGAAATTGAAAATGAAATTGGTTGAACATGGTGTGACATGATTTGGGAACGGTTTTAGAGTAAGAGACGGAGTTGGTTTCTGTCCAGCACTCTGGGGCTTATTTCTATTGCCACGCCGATCACGGCTTAAGATTTGACTTTGGCATCGGCCACGACAGCAGCACGCTAATGATGATTTACTTTTACGCAGGAGCCTGTGTGTGGTGTTTGGCGTACGGAGTACGTGTGCGAGTACAAGCGCGTACATACATACGTTTTGTATGAAAATCAAAGCTGAGGCGTTGCTGAAAGTCGTCGCACCCAAAAGAAAGCTACTTGTTCCGATGGCCGACACAAATCAGTTTCTCATTGACTTGTTGTTGTAGTTGCTTTTAACTTGTTCTACCTGTTGTATGAAGTTGGAGTAGTGACATTGACTGCTCGTCTGCCTTTCAGCCGACAATTGCTTCTTCCTATTGATTTAATAATAGAGGACGGGAAAGAAGAACGGGCTGCTGGCACAAATCTACAAAACAATTTATATTATTATATCCCGTAGTAAGAAGGCTTTAGTCGAGAATGCTCGACCAAAAAAAAACCTTGAACTAGACTTTACGCGTACAGTCATTGCTTGCATGTTGATAAGTGTGTGCAAGTGTATATAGAAAATGCTTGCACTTATTCATGATTAAATTAATTTTAACTTTCGATATAGCAGTTTGTAATTTATATACTCTGACACCGAAGTAAAAGGGTCTTTTCGTTTTGTGCAATGTCGATCACGGCTTCTGTCCAATTTTTTATGGGAATGTCATCAGTTATTTTCCTACCAAATTGGCAGACTCTTACTTACTGTTTAAATATGACAAACGTGTTTTATCGTTTTGCAACCCGAGATGTATCGACTTGTTATCGATTTTCTTGCCCACCCATATATTGACACTTTGACGCAGATACCAAGATATATTCAAAGTTTAAAAAGTCTAGTTTTAAGTGTGTTAAAGAAACGCGCACCCATTCAAATGAACAGATTTCACAAGACCAATATTCTCTTTACTGTTGATGTCAGAGTATAAAAACTGGGTTTAGGGGTTACAAGCCCCACTAAATACTACATTGTGACAGCAACGTATGATTTGGAAGTCTCAGTATATATTATATATTGAGTGTTTGTATATTGAACAAATTTCTATTAAGTTTTTCTTTTTCCACGAGTGAAAATTAAAACTACGTTGGTGTTGCCGTAAGAGGCTTTAGACCAATAGCATGTCAGCAGGTTAGTAGGAATTTGTCAAAAGACTTGGTGAAATCGCTAAGATTGTTATTGGCTGTGAGTTGTTAAATTTTGTAGTTTTCGCCGTTGCTGTTTTTGCTTGTTCACTTTGTACAAAACGTGCTGCAAATGCATTTATGTAAAGTCAATGTGGCCAAAAGTAATCGCAAAGCGCTGCCCAAGGCCATAAAAAATTCACCCTATGGCATTTACATCAACATTTTCCTAAAAGTACTCACAAGTATAAAAGTTGTGACATTTTAATTGAAAGTTTAACACGCTTTGTAGCATTGTTTGATTTTGACATTTATGTACAGCTTAGTTACCAAAGTTCAAAAGTTAATTCCTAAACATTTAATTTAAAAATCATGTCTACTTTGAATATATATGATATGGAATACAAATGTTTTTAAAATTCATTAACTAAAAAATTTCTTTAATATTATTATTTTTAGTGATGAATTTTAACTCTTAACATGATTTAATATTTAAAATGCTTCGTCAAATAAGCTTATTCCTTATTTATTTATGTTTTCCACCAAAAAAAAAGGGCCGCACTAAAAATTAAATTATTTGGATATCTTTTTGAAGCTCTAAGTTTTCAATTTTTTGATGCACACATTTAATCTTTTACAATAACGTTTTCACTTCTTATGTGCTCAAGTAAAATGTGACTGGTTTTTTTACGTCTTTGGAAATTTTTAAAAAGTAGCTTTGGCGATTTTTTTAAAAAAAAAAAACAAAGTTTGACTTTCGACAAAACGATATAACATTTTTTTTCGAAGTACAAATAAACTTAACCTTTGCGCAGTGTGCGAAAAACAAAGTTTGGTTCTATTTTCTAGAAACTTATTAAATTTGTATATATGATAATTTGATATCAAAAATTTCGGAGCTTTAAAATGCTATCACAATCTTTTTTGAATTTTTATTTTTGATACATTTGCAAAGCTGAATTGTCTTTGATAGTTACTATATCATATTTGAGATCTTTCATTTGATGTACATAATTTTTTGATCTGTTTGATTGCAGCAATATGACCAAAAATGAAATGTAATTTACACAGAAAATATATATTTTGTCACATAAAAACCCAAGAGGAAAATATAAAATTGAAAACACTTTGTCTTATCGCAACAAGTTGACAGCCGAAAAAAATCAGAAACAGCAATGTTTTGAAGGAAAATTTGAAAACATGTATCACCAACAAATTAGAGAAATATGTAAGTATTGACACCTTTTTTTGAGCGTTTCCGTCCGTAGTCAAAAGCAACTACGAATAGCAAAAAGCAAACAACAATCTGTCCAAAACAAATATACAGACATACAAATAAACATAAAATTATATATATATATATATGTGTATTTTTTGTACATACACAGAATAATATTTGCAGATTTCACCTGGCTACCAAACGACGACAAGCTCAATGCTGGCAGCAGCAGAAATATGTGTTTGTGTATATAGATGAAAACCTGTAAATTGCATACAAACAATAGAAATAATATTAATATAAAAAAACAACAACATGCACTGGCCTGACCAGGGCCAACAACAACGGCAACAGCAACTACTATCCAACAACTTTTAATTTCAACACATTCCAGCCAAGTCTTCAAGGCAGCAGCAGTGTCGGCGTTAGCTATGTACGTATGTGGAAATAAAAATAGCACCACCCCTTAACTTAAAGTAGTATTGACTTGTTTTAACTAATCTGTAGATTTGGTAAAAATAACGATTTTAAGAAAGAACACATTCGTGCTACTTTTGTTTTAACCACTTTTCCTAAATCTCCAAAATAAAAAATATTCAATTGCACTAATAAAATAAATAAAAACTTGTACTTTACGTTTAGTGGAAACTCTAAGTGTTTTGAAAAAATGCTCTCTTGAAAAAATTTCACAAATTTATGTTTTTTTTTGGCCAGTAAGAAAAAGAAGCTTGGTGCAGCTATTATTATTATATTCGCAGCTGTATGTACATATGTACATACATATATGCGACTTGACTTTCTTTGCGGCGGCTTACAGAGAAAATAACTACAACAGCACATGGTGTGTGTGTCTGTGCACTGCATACCTGTTCAGCATTTAGCCAGCAAGGCAGTCAAGCAACTAGCAACTCGAGCTGAATTTAGTCGAAAGCAGATGATCGAAGCGTTAAGACGAAGTCAGTTGCGGGCCGCGAATAACAAGACAAATAAAATTCAAGCAAAAAACAACAGTTTGAAAGTCGCTTTTAAAATTTTTTTTTCTGTGTGCGCTCAACTAGCAAAGGTGTGTGTGCGTTGAGAGAGAGCGGATGCGCTCTCTTGGAAATACCGTTAATAAAATAAGTTTTGTTGAAATCTTAACGCCACAACTGGCCTGTATCCATACATATGTGTTTGTGTAAGTCTCTATGTGTATATGTTTGTGCGTGTGTATTGAACCCAGTTGTTTTACGGTCGTGAGGTATTTTGCTAGTACTAACGCCCATGGTGACGACCGGTTATACTGATCTTAAGTAGGTGTGGGTTTTTTATAGTATATATAAAATAAAGCGGTAGTACACTGCGTAGCCAGAACCTTGTAAATTGACTAACGATCTGTGTCACATAACTGCACCAATGAAAGGTAACCAATAGTCATTATTAGAACAACTGAGACGGTTGACCGATCGTGCTGAGCTTAAATGGATCAAATGCTAGCCACAACAATAAAAACAACAGAAAAGGTACCCAAACAAATGCCCACTAAAACACGAAAAAAGAGAAGAAGAGAAAAACAAAAAAATTAAATAATTATAATAGTAGTGCAAGTGCCGCGCTTTTTTATTTTGTTGTGACAGTGTGTTGTTATTTGCGCGAATGGGACCTACATCACCAATCTTTCTCATTTGCTGTGTATCCGCTAAACGCGCTTAGACTATTTTATAACAAGCGCTTTTTGTGTGCGAAAAGCAGAATCCAATAACTGAACTGAAAAGAACTCGGCAGTGTAAAGAGAATTGCGGTTCTCTATACAATTGGGCGCTAACACAACAACAGCAACCAAACAACGAACTAAACCCGTTGCGACTACGCTTAAAAAAACAACTTAACATGAATGAATGAATTTAGGATCAAACTCCATATGTACATACACACTTATGCATATAAATGTAAAATATGCAAATAATTTTGACTTTTGGATCTTTCAATAAGTGTGGCAAAAGTTTAAGAGAAATTAAAATGGTTTGATAAATTACAAAAATAACATTAAGCTAGACTTTGGTGAAAGCCAGTAAGTAATGCATATTTAACAAACAATAACAACAATCAAGAAAGATTTTTGAAACATTGTAAATTCTAAATAAGCATTTCTATGCGTGACAGATAGCGCTATCTTTGTATATGTGAAAGCTTTCAGTTATGACTTATCATCTATGTTTCACCCCATTCATATTTTTTAATTAAGAATCTTGATGTTTTATTATAAGCTTTATTGCCATAATCATACCGCATCGTGTTTTAGTGGTAATAAACGTTCTCCATCTGCTATAACATGGGCTAGTTTTGCAATTGATGCTTATTCAATTTTATTTATATATCTACCTTATAGATTAAAAAAACAGTATTATGATTTCTGGTGCAAAAAAGCGGGCAAAATTATGGGCGTAGCACAAAAATTTTTATTAAGACCTCTGGGGAAAGTAACCGGTGACTGTAGCTTACAAACTGTCAAAGATATAGAAGATTCCAATTTTGCAAACATTTTTGAAGTAGTTTTTAAGGGGACGTTATAACCTATCTTGGCATCAAATTCGATGGATCCACCCCTTTCCACCCTCAGACCCACCGCATTTAGAAAGCGAAAACGGCTAAATCTTCCATAGTTCTTAAGCTATATCCGCCGAATTTCGATCTGCTCCCAATATTTGTAGGCCAAACCCAATTCTTCTACTCCGAACGACCCCACCCCTTGTAAAATCGGAATGGTATATATCGTTCACAGTTTATAAGCTACAGTCACCAAATGGTAGGAAGACAGTTGGTGACATCCCCTTGAGATCTTCATGAACAATTTTGATGACACGCCCACCCATTTCACCTACTGTTTTAATCAGAAATGACCATGTCTTTCACAGTTTTTGGGCAAAAGTCACTAAATTTGGTTTCAATATAGCTAGTGATCGTCCAAAGACTTTAATCAAAAATTTGAACCCCTAAGTAATTTTGACAAACATAGCTTTAAAATTGTACTGAATCTTCAATACTGCATTTTTTTGGAAAAGAGTGATCGTATTGGTAAAACTCTTACTTCGTAACTAAAGAAGGTTTTAATATACCTTCTTACAACTATGGAAGATATACGCTGTCCCGTTTTGGCTAGTGGGGACCTGGATGTGTATGTGAGCATGGTAATTACATTTTTTTAATTATTCAAGCTAAAAAATATTTTTAGTGAGATATAGGCATTTCGGACTTTAAGCATTCTACATAACTCACAAATGAGTGGAATAACACTACTATCTTAATCGCAGAAATGGAAGTCATATAATTGATATCATGGATAGGACCCAGTATTGTTACGACTTACTGTTTTCTGTGTATTTCATTTGCAGATAATGCTATGGTGCCTTTCGAAGACAAGTTATAATGCGCTGCAGCATTAAAAACGCATTACCCCATCGTGTATACACCTGGATTAAACCATAGGCATCAGCAATGCGTGCTGATTTTTAAATGTACCACAATTCGCTTGAATTTTTTGTATTCAAAAAAGACTGCTTACACAAATCTTGGACCAGAAAATTTAGCGTTAGTAGTTTTTCCGTTATTAATACATCCGATTAAACTGGCTGTTAATGAATTAATGGCAAGCTTGCGAAGAACCGAGTCATTTACTTAATTAAAAGGCTGCATTTGCATATAATTTCTAACTTTTTGATTTGACGAGATTCTTTGTTTAACTTTGTCAATATGATAAAAATGTGTGCTATTTGGATAGGCGTGGTATCCAAATATTTAATTTAAATCTCACTAGCTATGTTGAGACCAAATTTGGTGACCTAGAGGTGTGTGTGTGGGAAAGTCACCAGCTATCTTCCCACCAAATTTAAAGACTCCATCTTAAGCACCGTTTCAAAAAGGCTTGGGACGAAGGCGGTTGGAGAGGGCGTGGCAATGTTTATGATACATGTCTTTGAAAAATGTTTACAATGTGGGTACCCTAGCCCCAAATTTGACCTGTTTGTAATTTCACTCAAATACAGCTAACGGTAAATATGTTTTTCCAGTTCATTGACGGCGAGTAAGTTTATTTATGTATGTGATATACACGTACATTGACATTGGGAACGCATTATATATGGAGTTTCGATGGTCTATTTATCAATTTATCAAAAATGTTTATCTGAGCGTGTGTTGAGTTATTTTTTTTTTATGGCTTCTATGGTCGACAAGCTGTTAGTGTATATGGGAAGCTTTCTGTTTTTAGTTTTAATGCAGAACAAATGGCCATTACTTGTATAATTGTGTACCTGCTGCTAAAATTTTGCAATTGTTGTCCATACATTTAAATGCAGGAAGATCATCAGTAATGTAATTTGATATGTGCAGGCGATAATGTTAAATTCTTTGGAGAGGCAGCGCATTGCCGCTGTGTGGAGGTGTGTCTGTATGTTCTCCTTTGATGAGGCCTTGCAGATATCAATTTGCAATTGATGATGTGTTGAGAAGAAGAGTGTAGGGATAAGTTTTGCTATTGTTCCTGTCACTCTGTTGTTTATTGATGACATACCAACTTCCGTTAGAATGCATCTTATTAATGATAAGCAGCTGTATGGTAGGCTGGTGTTAACAACCGAAAATTTAAATTGGCACACCAGCTAAAAATTGGTAACGCATATTCTATTTAAGATAGTATATTTTTTCGTGATATTTGGGTTTGCAACTTAGTTATAAAATGAAGTACTTTGTTAATTTTCTCAAAGATGAATGCACTACCACCGAGAGCTCTATTGTGCTCCCTTCTTAGCAAATTTAAATAGGTCTTGGCATACAAAAAGTATTTTTGAGGTCAAGGGCTTCTAAGACCCTCATTTGGATCTCGTCTTTGCCTAGAAAACATCTTCTTTTCCTTGACGGAGCTTCTCCGTCTATGTCGCAAAATGTGCAGCTGCCACTTCTGGCTATTCCTAGCTTAGCTGACCTTTTAGTCTACAGCGCCCTGTCAAAAGACCGTTGAGTATCCTCAGTCTGTTTTTACCCATAGATAGACTAGCTCTTTTTTTCTTAGTTCCTAGCGTATTGTGCCCATTTGGGAGTGTCTCTGCCCGAATTCTTGCTTGCTTGTCTGCCTCTTCGTTCCATGCGATATCAACATAATCCGGGACCCAAACTTAGGGTATCCCAGAATGACAAGCTTGGTAAAGACCTTATTATGGCTGCATGACAATCGTACAAAATTTCGATAGTTACGCTAAATAAGAGTCCACATACTCAGTCTGGGATATGCTGATGTGCTTTCCCAGTGACTCAAAGTATGTCAACCGAAGGCCTACCACACCAAATCAAAGCCGTACGAGGGGCGCACTGCTTAACGTGCGGCTACGAAGATCGCGATCATATAAGACAGATAAGAGAAGACTAATTTTAAAAGAGAGAAAGTAGAAGTGGCACTTTGTATTAAGAGGGAAAGCTCGTCATAGATTGAGCAGAGGATCCGAAATAATTTATGGATAGCATACTTAACATAACAGCCTTGATGAGTTAGAGATACATTGGTGAACCAATTTATGCTTATGCCAGGTTTTACTTTCAGTGGGGAGAGGGTATCACAAGGGCTCAACCCTAGTCGTTTATTTTATCAAGTATAATTTTAAAATATTCAGAATAACTTAATCCTTGGTTTTGCCACATAACATATAATTTTGCATATCTTTTGACACGGTTTTGTAAATTTCTTTTAGTGCAAAACCTTTTTTTTTATTATATATGGACGTAGATGTACTAAACGAGACAGTACATACAAGTGGCCCAACGATACCAAGCACCGGCTTGTCAGCGCGCGGACCCAAGCATTAAGCAACCCACCTCCCGCCCAACCGACCGAGAGGCACATCGCTTACCGTACGATTACGATGATCGCGAACATATAGACAAATGATACAAAACTATTATTTTAAGCGAGACACTAGAAGTGGAACCATCAAATAATTTGGATAGCTCATTGTATATAGAGCATAGGATTCGGAAGGGGTTATGTATGGCGTAGTTAGTATTGCAAGTTTGAAGGGAAATGGGTAAGAAATTTCTGGTAGGTCTAATCGGAACAGCAAAACTTATTTGGCTTACTAGTTCCGAAGAATCTATTTCACCATTAATAAGTTTGTGTAAAAAAAACTACACTTATATGGACTATGAAAGTTGAAGAGCATGTAGTTGATCCTAACTCGAAGTATGCGGTGGAAAATAGGGCCATCACTACATTCTATAAATCCCGACTAGACGATAACCTGATCCCTATACTTTACGCGTACAGTCAGTGCTTGCAAGTATGACGTGTGTGTCTACGCGCATACTGCAAAATGCATACACTACTTCAATGTCCCATATCTCCGGTGTTTCTTAACCGATTTTAATAAAAATTTCAAAGATATTCATTATTTTCATTTTCTAATGTTTTAAATGTCAAGTTTTCCAAGTTCAAGATGTTGGTGTTATCGATCCCATGTGTATATCGGAAACCGGATGTGTTATCGAAAATCGAAAACAAACTTGTACTGCCTAGGGATTAGGCGAGCTTAAGTTCCAAATCTGGAGTCTCTAGCTCTTATAATCTCTGAGATCGACGCGTTCATACATACGGACAGACGGACATGGCTATATCGACTCGATTTAGATTATCACATTTAGATTATATATTGATTTATTATTTAAAATAAATTGAGAATATGAGTCTTACTTAAACTGTTTTCCATTAAAAATTTCGATGTTTAATTTGACTTCGTTGATTTGACAAAAGTCATGTCTTTGCGAAAAAGGTCTGGGAATCGATTACAATTTTTTCAACATTTTGGTTCCGAGTAAAAATTAATCGTTTTTAAAAATTAGTTGCAATGAGCACTCTAAACGAAAACGATTGTGTAATTAAAACTTTTCATTTAGATTTATATTCTATAATTAATAATTAAGTGAGTTCAATCGAATGGCTTGCCTGTTATTGCATGTTAAATTAAATTTTTAAGTTTTGCAACTTAAGTTTATGAGTAGGAAACAAAGCTAAAACAATCTGAATAACTCTTTTAAAAAATATCGAGTTGATATGTTAAACCAAATAATTTGGAATGTTTTTTTTTGTTGTTGTTGTTTTGCTTAAAAAAATATAAAAACTCTATTCTTATATGAAAAAAAAAGTAGTACAACAGTATGGGACGATCGAATTCTGGAAATGCTACCAACGAAATGTGAATAAATTTCGGTTCCTTTCGACTTGAAAGTTCGAACAGACCAGAATATGAATATGTGTGCGAGAGTTAAATGCAACGAACAATCAAAATCCAAGTCCCATTCAAGTGATGTAAATTTTTGCACCAAAATTTTTAAGTTTTTTCGAGAGCAAATTATTGTTTTGATTTTTTGAGCTAACAATAAATTTAAGTGAGATAAAGGCATTTCGGATTTTAATCATTTAACATAACGCACAGATGAGAGGAATAACGATGGATATGATTACTCTCTTATCTGCGGAAATGAAAATGATATCATGGATATCAGGGAACGGACCAATATTGTTACGACTTCCTTTTTTGTGCTTACACATTGCCACGAAAAGGTTTACACAAAGTGAAAATATTTGATATTTTCACTTTAGAGCTATATGGTCACCCTGGCTGTTGTTTGTTATTTTTTTTATTATTTTTTATAAGTAATTCAGTCAATTATATCTTAAACCTTATAAACAGAACTTAAAAAACATTAACATTAACAAAGAACAATTAAAAATACTAACAAAGGCACTAAATTCAACTGCCACGAAAAGGTTTACACACCTACGTTTTTGGTGCATTTTCGATGTGGAATTCATATGTACAGTTACTTTTAATTAAATTATGCGCAAATCTATAAAAGTCCAAATTTTTTGGCCAGATCACTTGCCAATGAGATGAAGAATGATTGTGCAATCACAATATCTCGCGAATGTGGCCTAAAAAATTTTTAAGTACCTACCCAAAAAAAAAAACGGCGCCAGCTCTTGAAAACCAATAATATTACACCGACTGTACAGCTCGAGATTAAGGGTAGGTACTTGAAATGGATATAGGTCACATTCGCGAGATATGGTGATTCCACAATCATTCTTCATCTTATTGGCAAGCGATCTGCGCAAAAAATTTGGACTTTTATGGATCTGCGCACTTTTCATTCAATTAAAAGTAACTGTACATACGTATTTCATACATATTTTACAACGAAAATGCACCAAAAACGTAGGTGTGTAGACCTTTTCGTGGCAGTTGAATTTTGTGCCTTTGTTAGTATTTTTATTTGTTCTTTGTTAATGTTAATGTTTTTTAAGTTCTGTTTATAAGGTTTAAGATATAATTGACTGAATTACTTATAAAAAATAATAAAAAAAATAACAAACAACAACCAGGATGACCATATAGATCTAAAGTGAAAATATCAAAAATTTTCACTTTGTGTAAACCTTTTCGTGGCAATGTGTATATATTTTCAGATTTGCACTTTAAACTGTATTGACTTTTTTTCTTTTACTATTTCTCAGTGGATAACCGCCCTAATCTTTACACTTTGACGCAGCCATGACCAACATTTTTGCATAGTCTTAAGTCTCAAATTTTAAGGGTGTCAAAAGATTATACAGAAAAGCAGATAGATACCAAAAGCCCTTTGCACAAATATATATACCAATATACCCCCCCTTCTATTCGGTATCAGAGTATGAAAACGCTTATAAGGAAAATGCACTTTGTTGAAACATATATTTTTGTTTACAAATACTGATAAACAAACAACAACTACAATATCATATTATAGGAAATTGCTTATAAACTTTATTGTGAGGACAAATATTCTATTGCTGCTGCTTGAATAATAATAATTTAAAATACGTTGTTTAATATTTTCCCAAACCACTGCCTTTGTCTGGAATCGAACCTGAGACCTCTCGTCGCATTAAGCGGATGTTTGAGCCCTTCCACTGTTACCGAACGTGTTTCGTATGCAGTTAAGTCAAATCTTAGTCGAACCAACTTCGGCTCAGCTTCGGGTGGTAAATGCGTCCTTACATCATGATGTTTATTATACCCTGATCCCATTAAAAATGGGAAAAAGGATATAATGGTTTCGTGCAAAAGTATGTAACAGACAGAAGGAAGCATCTCCTACCCTATAAAGTATATATATTCTTGATCAGAATCAACAGTCGAGTCGATATAGCCATGTCCGTCTGTCCGTCTGTCTGTGTGTATGTATGAGCGCGTCGATCTCAGAGACTATAGAAGCTAGAGACAGATTTGGAACATAAGCTCGCCTAATCCCTAGGCAGTACAAGTTTGTTTTCGATTTTCGATAACTCTTCCCGTTTCCGATATACACATGGGATCGATAACAACAAAATCTTTAATTTGGAAAACTTTGAGATGGCATTTAAAACATTAAACAACATAAAAGAAGAAACACCGGAGATATATGACATTAAAGTTGTTTAGGCAGTAAGCGCGAAGACACACACACATATACTTGCAAGCACTGACTGTACGCGTAAAGTATAGGGATCAGGGTATCGTCTAGTCGGGATTTCTCGACTAGAGCCTTCTTACTTTAATTGGTACAAATAGAACAATTTCGATCTGTTCGTACGAAATTAAGAACAAATTTATTCCATTTCAATGATATCTACCAGCGTTCTTGATTTAAGAAAGAAAAATAAGAACGTAACTGAAACAAATTAAGCTCATTTGATTTAAGAATGTGTTCTTTCTCTGAGTGTGCACCAAACCACGCGTAATGTCTGGGGTTCAGAGTATCCTCTGCAGTTATCTTTATTGTGTTTTTAAGAGACTTCTTAAAAGTCTCGTCAATTTTTTTGGCAATATATGTAACTAACCCGCCATATAACTTGAATTGCAGATACTCGAAATTTAATACGTCTACAAGTTCATATACTAAGAAAAAATAACGCAACCAAAAGTCTAATCTGACCGCACAAGATGGCGCTACGCTTGCGTCGGGATGTGCAGAAGGCCTCCTACTATGTGTGGTTTCTGGGCGCCGAGGAGGCAAAAGGATTGCGGGGTACCCGCGTCATAAACTCAGTGCTGCCGTATCTGGTGGATCGATCGCGCGGTCAAGAGGCGCTTAAGGTGACGCTGCAAGTCTCGCACAAAGGCATTAAAATAGTGCAGGTAAGTAAGTTTGTTTGCCACCACCATTTGCCTTTAAATCTGTTAACCTTCGTCACTGCTCTTCAGTCGCCATACTCGCAAACACATATTACAAACCCCGTCCTGAAACAGCCGCTTTATAAATGATTTTTTTTGTTTTGTTTGTGTTTTTAAATGTATCGCTAAAAGGGTTCGTCTAAGCATTTAATACCACACAGTGCCATAACCAGCTCCGTGCAAACCGATGACATCGTTGCCTGTGTGCTACTTCTCTATAATCCGGCCACTAAATGCCCATTGCATGTGCACGCCTACCGATGCGACTCGGAAACAACGGCAGAAGCTTTGCATTTACAATTGCAAATTCTGATCGACCGGCCCGACAATCAAAAGCGTTTTAAAGAGCTAGAGACCAGGTAAGCAGAACAAAGTACACTGCTTTTTATGTGATCAATGAACAGCTGCGAAAAAATGAAATAGCAAAGCGAAGCTACTTTTTCTTACACGCCAAAAAAAAATCTAATTTTAAAACCCTGAACCCATTAAAAATGTATAAAAAGGAGATAATAGTTTTGTACAAATATATGTAACAGACAGATAGAAGCACCTCCGACCCAATAATAGATGAATATTAATGATCAGGATCAACAGCCGAGTCGATATGGCCATGTCCTTCTGTCTGTATGAAACCGTTGATCTAAGAAGCTAAAAGAGCTAGAGACTTCTCCCTAGTCTTAGGCAGATCAACTTTGTTTAAATTTATGGATAACTCTTCCCGTTTTTTATGTACACATGTGATGGATAACAATAAAATCTTTTTTTATATTTAAAATTTGTTTCGATACTAGAAACAAAACAATGGAAATCATACAGTGAAATTTGTATTGAAATCGGAGAGTTAGCACTTACTTTGCTCACTTGCTCACTTATCACTGTTTAGTTGCAAGTGAAATGTTTCACAACTAAATAAAATGTTTGTGGCTGTCAGTTGCAAAGGATACTTTATTCAAATCTAGTTATTTTTTTTTATATACAAGTAAAAGTGTACAAACTAACACTAGTAAAAGTTTTTTGTGAAATAAAATAATAAATTAATTAATTTGCATTTATTTGCATATTTTTATGAACTTGCTTTGGCTTTAAAAAGGTTCGACTCTTTGTATATGTTTGTGCGCACTGAAAAATATATAAAACAAGAACGATTGATCAAAAAATGATATTAATGTGCAAACTGCCCATTCGCTGATCCCACCAATTAAACGGATCGTTCATTCGACTTAAATACACCACCGAAAGGTATTTCCAGATAGATGCCGCTTTGATCACTCGTTAAAAGATGTCGTCGTATTTCTTTTAAATATGGTCATCATTTGTGTGTGGCATGATTTCTTCCCCAAAAGTGTCCTAAGGAGAATCGTTGACATGGTGCTTTAATTTTTTTATGTTTGAAACCGAGGTTTTAAAAGAGTCCTGGTTTAATAACATGCGCCCTTTAAATTGTAATTTAAAATTTTGCTTTCCGCATAGAAAGAATTTGACTGCAAATCCCTAAAGAGCTGCTCATTTCTTTCAGCAATGCGGCTCCCACTGGAGAAATAGTTTCATTCTGCACAAAACTGCTTGGACTTGCAATCTTTTTTTGAGAATTCCTGTCAGTTCTATTACTTTTGATACTGTATCTTTTTATACCCTGATCGCATCTCCGACCCCATAAAGTATATATATTCTTGATCAGCATCAACAGTCGAGTCGATATAGCCATGGTCGTCTGTCCGTCCGTCTGTCCGTATGTATGAACGCGTCGATCTCAGAGACTATAAGAGCTAGAGACTTCAGATTTGGAACTTAAGCTCGCCTAATCCCTAGGCAGTACAAGTTTGTTTCCGATTTTCGATAACTCTTCCCGTTTCCGATATACACATGGGATCGATAACAACAAAATCTTGAATTTGGAAAACTTTGAGATGCAATTTGAATTATAAAACAGAATAATGACAATCTGTGAAATTTTTTATTGAAATCGGTTAAGAAACACCGGAGATATGGGACATTGAAGTTGTGTATGCAGTATGCAGTATGCGCCCACACACACACACATACTTGCAAGCACTGACTGTACGCGTGAAGTATAGGGATCAGGGTATCGTCTAGTCGGGATTCCTCGACTAGAGCCTCCTTACTTGTTTTACATCGCCCAGTTGGAATTGCTTTTGGGTATCCCTAAGCTTTTTATAACGTGTTTTACTCCGGTGAAAAATTTAACAGCGTTTGATTTAAGACATAAACCGTTAAATTTTTTTCTAAACCTCTCTGAACAATAAGGTTAAGGATAACCAGTGCTTAACTCCTAATAACTATTTTTTGAATAATTCAGAGCATATGTAGCAAACTTATTACTGTAGTTGGTTGATACTTTTTTTTGAGAATCTCACAGATAACTTAGTCGATTGTTTAGGTTGTCGATTAAAGTCATAGAGAACATCAGAACCCATAATATAAGGCTACTCCTTCAGGACTGCAACAAGGCTCGGAAATGTCCTCCCTATCATACTATAGCGCTAAAAGTTCGCTTGTGCTTCAAAAACCATATTTTATAAGTCCGTACAATGTTCCTCCATAAATCGTATGACTAATTTTTCCCAAAAACATACAAATAAAAACTATCAACTTTTGCACTGTACGTGATGTTTCGTCGCTGGCGTCTATAATGATTATAAACAGTTAAAACCGGTTAACTCAAAAATCGCAAACTTTGTGAATGCTATATGAATATTAAGTATGCCATATACTATTTTTAACTTAATATATAAAATAATTAATCGCATTTATTTCTAACGTATTTGATTGCAATTGTAGATTGGGCATTCTACCGCCTGTACCCGCTAATGGACACGGTCACAACAACAGCAGCAATCACATCGACTCCAACAAGCGACAAGACTCCGCCCACAAGTCGTCCCATTTTCAGAGTAGTGGCTATCCACACCAGTTGCAGCAGCAGCGCAGCCACGACACATCGCCGAAACGCTTCAGCAGCTCTTTGGGCAGCGACACGGGCAATAGCACGCGGGAGTCGGAGTGCAGCGAGGAGCATTTAGTTGCCACATCGCCAGTGTCCAGATCATCGCCGCATGGAAACAACAACAGCAGCGGCAGTAGTAAACAATTGCCGGTGCATCATCCTCACGGTCATCCGCCGCTTACAGCTCAGCAAAACAGCGATTTGTTTGACTCCCTGGCCGCTGAGCTGCGCGCCAAACTTAATGGCAATGGGCCGCCTCTTTTGTTACCGCCGCGTGACTATGATACAGTGCATCGTTCCAAAGGAAATCTGACAGCCATTGAATTGCGGCGCTGCCGCAATGCCCAAATTGTGGGCAGCAAAGGCACTCCCAAAGCTGCTGTTGGTGGATATACCGCACCAGCAGCAGCAGTAAGCGCTGCGACACCCACTATTGCCAATGGAAAGCAAGTATCTTCGCGTGGATCTTCCGGCATTGGATCCGACTTGGCGCCAAGTCCAGAGCGGCAGGAGATTAATAGTTCAAGTGGTGAGTAACAGCAATATAATTAATTCTTACGCCATGCATTTTTAACAAATGATGAATTAAAGTTACAATATATAGAAAAATGCTAATATGTTTATCCTTTTTGAAAATGCTTTGTATTGGATACGACGTATAGCACTATTTTTAA
The DNA here is from genome assembly GCA_035044465.1 of Scaptomyza tumidula. Taxonomy (NCBI): domain Eukaryota; kingdom Metazoa; phylum Arthropoda; class Insecta; order Diptera; family Drosophilidae; genus Scaptomyza; species Scaptomyza tumidula. The sequence continues at coordinate 204,333 of JAWNNW010000835.1, read as the reverse complement.
AAAGAGAGAAAAATCTATTAAAATTAAAATTTTTAATAGCAGTATATTTAAAATGATAATAAGGTTTACATTTTAAAATAAACTTTATAATATATAAGTAGTATGTCTGTCTCAAAGTTTTAAAATTTCGAGATTTTGTTCTTATCGATCGATCGTCGATCTCAGAGACTATAAGAGCTAGCAACTCCAGATTTGGAACATTAGCTCGCCTAATTCTTGAACAGTACAAGTTTGTTTTAGATTTTCGATAACTCTTCCCGTTTCCGATGTACACAAAATAATGACAATTTGTGAAATTTTTTTTTTAAATCAGTATAGAAACACCGGAGATACGGAATATTGAAGTTGAGTATGCAGTAAGCGCGCTCAAACACACACACATACTTGCCAGCGCTGACTGTACGCGTTAAGTATAGGGTTCAGGGTATCGTCTAGTCGGCATTTCTCGACTAGAGCCTTCTTACTTGTTTATGACTATTAAAAGAAAGTAAAACTAACAATCTACGTGACAGAGTCAAACGCCACACCTTTTGGAACTAACATTTTAATGCACCTTAATTGTACAATTTACAAAGCACTAACTGATAAAGTTTTGGAGCTGTAAGCTAAAACAATATTTATCAAGTTTGACCAGAAGATCATTGTTCTCAAATCATTAGTTGTGTTTGTGTATATTGTAAGGGAAGCAGCCAGCCCATAAACTGACTACCAAAGGCGTCGCAGCTAGCACTTGTATCTAGTTGGACTACGGAGAGGGAGGTCCTTCAATGATTGAATAGACTTGTATGAATATACTAAGACTCTATAAGACACTGACTTTATTGAAGAGGAATACATGGCTTATATACAGAAATTCTTAGAAGATATTGCTTGCTTTGAACTAGTTACGAGTTGACCTAAACCAGTGTTTCCCAAAGTGGGCGATAACGCCCCCTTGTGGGCGCTGCAGGTCTCAGAAATATAGAAAAATAGGTGAAAAAATGGTGGCGCTAATAGGTATTTATTCTCAGGGGGGCGGTGGACAAAATAAGTCTGGGAACCACTGACCTAAAAAATCAAAGGTTATCCATACGTGCACAGATACCATTTCTTAATATTACATTATTTTCGACACTGCCTGTAAATCTATTTGCTAACTACAGGCCTATTGACAGATAGTGTGAAAACTATTTCTTGTCCTTAACCATGGCTCGGATGCATCTGCTTACTGCAGGCGGCTCGACACATAGTGTGAATATATTTCTAATCACAACCCATGGATTGGGTGTACGTGGGTGGTTTGACAAGTACCCAACATATAATAGAAAAACGAAAATTTTTGGAAAAGTTATAATTTATTTTTCAACGTAATCTCCTTTTAGCTCGATACATTTAATCTGGCAATTTTCCAATTTTTTTTATCCCCTCTAAAAAATACGATTTCTGAAGCTCTGCAAAATAGGCCTCCGGAGCGGCAATAACCTCCTCGTTCGACCGAAATTTCTGCCCAGCGATTGACTTTTTCAAGTTTAGAAACAAAAAAAAGTCGCAAGGGGCCAAATCTGGAGAATAAGGTGGATGGGGCAGCAGTTTGTAGCGTAATTCTAACAATTTTGCCTCTGCTTCGAAGTGGTCAGGCGGTTGCGCTTGTTCTCTGGAGTGAGCAAACGCGGCAGCCATCGCGCCGACAGCTCAATCTTTCATATATTTCATGTAGGACATGAAACACTCGTTCTGTTGAGATGCCTACTGTCTCAGCTAACTCGCGCACCTTTGACCGGCGGGCTGACATTACGAGATCATGTCATTTTTTCACTTTATCCTCCGTGATAGCCGTTTGCGGGGCACCTGGTCGTGGCTCATCAAAAACGGACGTGCGACCACGGTGAAACTCATTAAACCAAAATCCAATGGTCGTAATCGAAGGAGAAGAGTCACCGTACACAGTATCCAGGCGTTCTTTGATTTCGCTGCGTGATTTCCTCTCCAAAAACAAGAATCGAATTACCGACCGATATTGCTCTTTTTCCATTTTTCTAAAATGCGCGGACACGACTTCTTTGACAGGTTGTAACAACCAAACTAAAAGTCCGATCGGACTGAAATTTTCACTGTGGGCGTCTAAATTATTGAACTTTACGATAGTGGCGCTATGTTGTAATAGTAGCGCAACCTGGCGTCAAGCTTGGGTACTTGTCAAACCACCCACGTATCTCATTTGCTGTCCATCTGCAGCATACTATTTTCTGCTGTTAATGAAATCGTACAAATGACTTATCATTGAAATGAGTGTTGATTTATGTGAACCTAAACAAGTTGTAACCTTAAGAATGTTAAGCATGTTGTTGGATGCTTCTTTCTGTCTGTTTCAACCTTTTTACCCATTTTCAATGAAGGGTATAAATAGCTTTTTCTCATTTGTTTAACATACGGCATTTTAAATTTACGTAATGTGTCTAACGGGGACTTTCAACTGCGCCATCATTCTCCGTTTTTCACCATTTTAAATAACGGCTGATAATAAAAGTCAGTCATGCGTGTATTCTGCAATAAGGCATCGACGATATATATATTTTCAGCTGATAGTTGGTTCTGTTCGATAACTATATCACTTATCGTTAATATCGGAAATAACCGTGCATGGAAAATAGCATTTAGATTTATGTAACCCATTAAAATTGGCAATAAGCTATAACTTATCATTTTTGTCAATTTTGTGCTGCAAACACAAACCAAAACAACCCTAACAGCTTATTTATTTACGGACTACAATCAACATATATCTGTAAACAGCTTTTATGACCTAAAAACAGCTGTAAAAACACTCTATTAAACGATTTTTCCAAAAAGTTTCATGCCACACAGATCCATGTCATGAAAAATCTTATCTTTTATAAGCGCGGATCTGTGTTAAATTTAAGAAAAATAGATTCTTAGGCAAATGTTTAACGTTATATGATACGCATACAAAAAATAGACCACGCCCTCGCGTTCCGCTCCCGATGCTGCGTTTTAAACTATCCAACCCAGCCTTCTGCTTCCACCTTTCATTATTGGTAATGTCTAAGTGTTCTTCAGTTTTCGAGCTAGAGTCACCATTTGGTTTCAATAAAGCTGGTGACGTCCCATGACTCTGTGCAAATAAATAGTTTTGTAACTTTGGGTTTCATTGGTTGAAAATTAAATTAAATACTTTATTTGCATTTATTTTGCAAGTACCAAAATACAACAACGAATTGCAGTCAAAGCTCACTGCTTAATTTGCTCAGTTTGCTTGTTGCTTGCTAGTATTTTGTTCTTGTATTAACTTGCACTCTGTTAATTTTTTGTGCGCGCTCCCTGTGCATAAAACCATTTAGTTACGATTTTTGGCACACTCACACGCTCTTTTATTTTTTATTTTTTTTATTTGTTTAATTAATTAAATAATAAATTAAACAAATAGTTCGCGCCAATACGAAGATTGCTTTTATTGACTGCTGGATGTGCCCAAATTTCGCACAAGAAAAATGTGCTGGTCTTAACGGCCGTGTTATCGACTTAATGAGCACCACAAATTTAGAGTGGTCATGTTGGTCTTCTTTGGAGCGAAAGAATGACATGGCAGGCTCCATGCAGACTCAGCTTGGCTTTGAGGGAGTTTTCGGCCAGTAACAAAAACTGTGCGAAAATTTCTCAACTATGCAAAGAAACTTCAAGGAGAAAAATCTCTTTAGTGATTCTCCAAAGCGCAAAAAAGCCAATGTTGGGCCGTCATCGGCTACTGTCATGTCTGAAATTCCACCAAACATTCTAGAGACCAAACTTAAAAATAGCCTAATAAACAAATCTTCTGCCACAGTCTCCAAAATAAACGTGATACGGATGAAATCATTATAGTTTCCATGAATGGTGTTTCATCTAATCCCGGTCCTTCGGTTTTTTTGGTGTTAAGTAGAGTTGACGTAGTTCAACAAAACAAACCCAATATATCCATAGAGCCAAAAATTACATTAGCTGAAAATATAGCTTGAAGATATAATAAGAAAATTTTTTGCACTTCCACCAAAAAAACATATATTTTTTTCAAGGCTTCCCTCTGATTTGACATCAGACGGTGTCAAGGTCTATGTTATGGCCAAATTAAAAGCCAATTTCACGGTGGAAAAATTCAAATTTAATTAAACGAGGAATATCTCGTAATAAAAAATCAGTGTTTCGAGTCAAAACTTTAGCTCTATATGTTGCTTAGAATTTTGGCCGGAGCACAATTTAGTAAATGAAAGGAAAAAATTGTATCTCCCTTCTCCCCATAAATGGTGTTGGTATTTTTATTACCTACTCGTACATAACCAACTTCCTTTGATAACTCTGTTTACGATGTTCATTTGTCTGCTATATTGTCTGTTTCTTGCATGCTTTCTGATCGCGATTTCCTTGATAAATATGATTTCTGGCATTTGTCCGCCACGGCTGGCTCGGACGTAGTCCAATCTAGAGGTCCAATTTTCGACGACTTTATCCAACATTTGTGGCCGTATATCGGCAATAACGCGTCGAATTTTGTCCTCCAAGTGTTTAATCGTTTCGGGCTTATTATTATTATTGGACGTAGATGTACTAACGGAAAGTACATTCAAGTGGCCCTACGATACCAAGCACCGGCTTGTAAACGCGCGAACCCACGCACAAAGCGACCCACCTCCCGCCCATCCGTACGAGGGGCGCACCGCCTATACTTTTCATAAACGACCTTCCGTCCGTAATAATTCATTCTCGGGTATTGATGTATGCTAATGATGTAAAATTATGCATGTCAGCTGCAAGTCTTCTGTCTGGTCATAAACTGCAAAGTGATTTAGACAACTTTCAAACTTGGTGCAGAGTAAATTTACTGAATTTCTATTGCAGTTAATGTAAAGTAATGTCTTTTTTATAGACGAATGCCATTTTTTAATATCTATAACCAACCACTTGATCGGATTGAATGTGCTGAGGACTAAGGTATCCTAATGGACTCAAAACTCAAGTTTAACAAACACATAGTTTCAATAAGAAGTCGAGTATTAGGTGCCTTGCGGTTTATTAAGCGCTTTTCAAATGAATTGGTCGACCCCTACATAACAAAAACTCTTTTTATGTCTCTTGTAAAACCATTTCTTGAATATGGATCTTGTGTATGATATCACAAATACAGGATTCATCAGGATAGAATAGAAAAGGTTCAAAAACAATTCCTGCTCTTTGCACATCAGGGTCTTAATTAGGATATTACCCTTAATTTACATTCTTACCATAATAGACTTTTAATTATAAATCTTCATTCTCTTTATAACCGTAGAACAATGCTATCAATAACCTTTTTCTACAAATTAATAAACGGTGAAATTGGTTCATCTTTACTAACCAACCAAATTAAATTTACAACCTATAAGCAATAGTAGACATTTTTTACCTTTATCTCTTCAAGCTTGTTACACTAACCATGCTATCCATAACCCTTTTCGGATCTTATGTGCATTATATAACGATCTTTCCCACATAACACGTAATACTACTTCTGCATGCAACCTAAAACAAGTAAGAAGGCTCTAGTCGAGAAATCCCGACTAGACGATACCCTGATCCCTATACTTCACGCGTACAGTCAGTGCTTGCAAGTATGTGTGTGTGTGTGTGTGTGTGTACGCGCATACTGCATACTGCATACACAACTTCAATGTCCCATATCTCCGGTGTTTATTATCCGATTTCAATAAAAAATTTCACAGATTGTCATTATTCTGTTTTATAATTTAAATGGCATCTCAAAGTTTTCCAAATTCAAGGTTTGTTGTTATCGATCCCATGTGTATATCGGAAACGGGAAGAGTTATCGAAAATCGAAAACAAACTTGAACTGCCTAGGGGTTAGGCGAGCTTAAGTTCCAAATCTGGAGTCTCTAGCTCTTATAGTCTCTGAGATCGACGCGTTCATACATACGGACGGACGTACGGATGGACGGACGGACGGACGGACAGACGGACATGGCTATATCGACTCGGCTGTTGATGCTGATCAAGAATATATATACTTTATGGGGTCGAAGATGCTTCCTTCTGCCTGTTACATACTTTTGCACAACTTCATTATACCCTTTTTTCCCATTTTTAATGGGATCAGGGTATAAAAATGGTCTTATATCATTTGTCTACATGTTCGCGATCTTCGTAACCGCACGCTACGCGGTGCGCCCCTCGGTCGGACGGGCGGGAGGTGGGTCGCTTTATGCTTGAGTCCGCGCGTTAACAAGCCGGTGCTTGGTATCGTTGGGCCACTTGAATGTTCTGTCCGTTAGTACATCTACGTCCGATAATAATACAACGGTGTCAAAAAATTAAGCAGAAGGTTGATTCTAAATAGAAAAAAAAATGTTCTCTTTTAGATCATATGCATCTCTGATACCACTTGAAAAAAATTTAGGAAATAGTTTGACAGTGTGATATGGGAGCAGAAAGACTCGTTTTAAATATTGGGACGTCACCAGCTATATTCCCACTAAATTTCAGTCTAGCTTCAAAGCTGGAAGGGTCATCAAAATCAATGCAGAGATTTGGCGGATGTCTTAGCTATCTTTCTACCAAATTTGGTCAATCTGGATTAAAAGATGACGGCATTCCAGTTTTTAAAAGCCGGCTTGGGGTGGTAGGGTTGGGCGCGGCATCATCATTTCTTATGTGGCTTTCTAGGTTTTTACTTTTCGTAAATTTTTTAAGAATACTTGTGTAAAAATGCCTGGGTTACTTAAGTTTTCTTAAGTTTACTTAAGTTTTACTCCCTTAGCAATTTGTCGACATTGTCTTGGTAACTTTTGTCTCCGCCTGAGAGTCAAGCTGAAACGTGTAGAACTTGAAGATCTCATCCGGCTGCATCGCATTGATGTTTTTCTTACATTGAAGAATATTTACAAAAAATAACGATTATAACGTGTTTTTCCCGATTTTCGCAATAATCAGTTTGACATTTATTAAATTTTCCTTTCGAATGATAGTATATTAGTGACGGTCCCAAAAAATCAAACTTACTCAAGGATGTGAAAATATAGGGATTTATCGATTTTCGGTTATAGATCTTATCGAATTTCCAGCCCCCCTAGTGCACGTTCCACTTTAATTACATAACTTTTTTTTACCACCCCATAAACAAAGATTTTTGCAAAGTTTCAAGTCCCCTAAGCTTCAAGGCTGTCGAAAAAATGCGTTCAAACAGACGAACGGACAGACAGCATTACGGATCTAATTTTTACCTACCGTATCAAAGCTTAAAAATTGTGCACAATTTTTAAGTATTTCGTCAGTTGAGAACGGCTATGCCGATTGTATTTACTAGACAAAGGTTTTAGAAAATAAAATTTGGGAAAACTCTTCGGGCAAATGGTAAAAATAAACTATTTTACTTTCCCCTTGAAAGTATGATGTAAATGTTAATATTAAGCAGAACTTATGCAAATCAAAATAGTACAGTTTATTATGTGGTTGTTTATTTATTAAAAAACTCGATTTAGCAAACCTTTTAAACCAGAGAACTACCGTAAGTTCGCATAGTCATAATAATAATAAAAATTTGTTGGTTATTGAACTTTTAAGTTCATTTTAATTTTTAAGTGCATTTCTTTAACTAAATGTCATTCCCTTTCTCTAAATAGATGACGAGCACTGGTCGAATGCGGCGGACAATTCGGTTATTGCATTAAAACCGTCCCAAATTGCGCTTCCATATCATGAACAGCTCAAACGTAAAAGCGCCGTGCAGCCGCCGCAGGACAGCTATTTGCGAGACTTGCCCGCCAAGCCCTATGTGCCGCGTCAGAGCGATCGGGACGTGGAGAGTGAACGTGAGAGGGAAGAGGAATTCGAGCGCAAAAAAACACAAGCCTTGTCGAGCAAAATATGGTCGCGCGAGGATAAGATTAAACCAGTTATTATGCGGCCGGCCGACTATGATGCAAAATTTAATCGTGTTATGCAACTGGAACAGGCGGCGACGAACGAGGGCGCACCAAAGTTGCGCGATTCGGACAAATACAACGCGATCAATCGTTTGCTTAACAATAAACTTACCGCTCCCGACAGAGAAAGAGATAGCGAGCGCGAGAGAGAGCGTATAAAGCAGCGGTTGCTTGTTAACAAAGAGGACTTTAATGACTCGAATCCGTGCAGTTTGCCGCAGCAGCAGCACCCAGTTGCCGTTTACCACAAAACTAATCTCACAGACAAGCAAAAGTTTATGGAGTACGTCTCGAAAAAGCATCAGCTTAAATCCTACGCAGCTGAAGAGGGTCAACGCTATGGCGGTAGTCGGCATCGCTATGTGGATCCCGACGAGCTGCCCTTCGAGCAGCCGCAGTCTGTAGGCCATAACAAATACTCGGCAGTGCATCGTGGTGCCGAACAACAGCAATCGATGTGCATAAGCAGCAGCTGCAGCAACAACAATGTTAACAACAATAATAGTAGTAGTTGCAGTCACACAGAGCGGCGCGAGCGTCATGAGCAAGGCAGAGAAAGAGAGCGAGAGAGAGATCGCGAACATGACCATTCGAGGGACCACAATCCTTATCGCGAGGCGGAGAGCCTGCCATATATACAGAGCATAGAAAAGATGATGAAATCAACTGGCATGCGCTACAATGAAAATCAAGCACGCAAGCCTCGCAGCAGTCGAGATAATTCAGCAGCTCAAGCATCTGCAGAAGTTGCAAATTTAAGCTGTCAAGAGTCGCCACGGGATCGCTTTCACGATGCCAAGGATAAGTTTCGGGCAATGGAACATAGCGCTGTAAGCAATCGCTACGATTTGAAAGAGCGCGACGGTGCAACAGGTGGGGTAGCTCCGAATGATAATCGAGCATCGTCTCGGCGGCGTCACGGCTCCGTGGACCCGCCCAGCTATAGCCAATGGAGCGACGACGAGGAGGACCCCCGTGCCGCTGTACAGCAACCAGATTCTCTGTTGAACCGTTCCCATGCGCGTTCGCACGAGAACTGGAAACAGGAGCAGGGGCAGCTGCAACACAATAGCGGCAGCAGTGGCAACGTCCGATATGCCCAGGAACGAGCACTGGAACGGGATCGGGATCGACGCGAACGCGATTACTCCATGCAACGGGGCGAGGAACATTTTGATCGAGATATTGACCGCGAGCGTGAGTTGGAGCGAGAACTCATTCGTGAAAGCCATCAGTCGCAGGCACAGCTGCAATCGCGTCATCAACAGCGCCCCCAAACGCGCGACTATCTGCAGTCAGCAGATCCAGCCAAGCCTAGCTCATCACGTGTCTCTCATCGTGAATTGCGATATCCATCGCCGGCGCCCGCTCCCAGCAGCAAAGGAAACAGCAGCGCAGGATCCGGTTCAGGCAAGCTGCTGTCTAACATGGCGAACGGCTATCGCCACAGCTATGCGGAGCCGGTGTTTGCCCGTTCCGGCGGACGCGTTGGTCTGGCCGCAGTAAATCCCTACTAAGTAACCGAAGCAACCATATTGTAAACATATTTAACAACTGTATATTACACACAATACACATTTCGTCCGGGGGAAAACGAACCGCCATCCAATCCATGCTTAACAATTCAGCTGTCCACCTATCGCCGAAGCAGGGCAGCGCCTGCAATGCACATATATATATGTATATCTATCTATCTATATATATATATATATACATTTATATGTATGAGTACCTTGACACTATTCTCTCCATACCTACAAATATAAAGCTTAAAACAAAACGCAAATAAATGAGAATAAAAATTAAATGTTTTTCGAATTTTAAGGTTACTCAGTTGGTTGCTATATATTAATACTTTTATATGCAGATATATGTACACATATAGAGTGACGAAGAGTAATAAATATTTTTTTAATATCCTGCACCCATTAAACATTATCAAAAAGTATAATTAAGTTGCGTTTTTGTTTTAAGCATAAAAAAGCATTCCTTGCACCATAAAGCGTATATCTTTATTTTTGCGAATGTATGTCATTATTTTCGAAAATTAGATTTTATACTGTTTACAATGCATCAACTAGTAAGCTAATAATCGTTAATTGTTTTTTACAAATTACAAACAAGCGATTGTAGTTGGACGTGGCCTTAAATGTGTATAAGGTTAGTAAGTTAATAATTTTATAACATTAATACCTGAAATTTTTTTAAGCCACATTCCTAACTTCTTGCTCGTTTATTTCGGACTCGAACTCGATCCAGATCAGGTTATTTAGTTTCAGAATTCTCTGCACATATTGAGCCAAACGGCCCCAACTACTCTCTCTTTGAATCATAACTTCTCCTATATTGTCGGGTGTAATCTCTGTCTCTGTTTCCTGGCTTAGCGCCAGGCGCTGCCAGTTCCAGTTGCGACAACCAAAGAACGTGTACTCAGCGTTGTCGCTGCATCCGGGGAAACACAGATAGTCGGGCGATGCTGCCTTTCCCATTCGGTAAAGGTAGAGGTAAGTAAGTAGTAGTGGTAGAAACCATGTCCCGGCAAAAGCTGTGTTAGGTAGTAACCTACCTCACCATGCTTTCTTTTGATCCACGGTTCCACGTCTGTGATAAGATGCGCAGTCCATCTCCCCCTACTTTCTCCCTCTAAATAATTCTGCCATGCGCGAAGTGTGTTGGTGCTCTCCTCCATAAGGTGTATTGATGCCACCCCAGCTATCACCAACACAGCATGATCCGAGACCGTACGATAAACCGAAGCTACTCTCAAAGCCCCTGTGCGAGCCTCTTCCGGTACATATATTTCTTAAGAGAATCGGCTCATATCTCAGCCCCATAGAGCAACACCGACTGAACTGCACTCATCAGGAGGCGACGTCTGCTAGAGGTCGGACCCCCAAAATTGGCCATTAGCCTACTGAGCGCAGTCATCCCAGCTGCAGCTTTGTCTGCCGCCAGTTTTATCTGTTGGAAGAAGCTCAGCTTGATGTCTATCATTATGCCAATGTATTTGACCGCAGTTTTCGACATCACCATAGCCTCCCCGACTTTCAATGAGATGATCCTTGGTAAACTTTTTTTTGGTCAGGACTACCACTTCTGTCTTGTTCAGCGCCAGTGCTATCCCATGTTCCGCCCTCCAACTATCAACAACTCTCATCACTTGGTTGAGTTTGAACTGTGCTAGTTGCAGGTCTCATGCTGCTACCAGCGCAGCAACGTCATCCGCATACCCAACCAGGCACGTCTCATCTGGCATTTCCATTCTAAGAAGGCCATCGGAGGTGGCGTTCCAAAGATCCGGTCCTAGTATAGATCCCTGCGCCGCCTCTGCCGTAACCACCTTTCTGCGGAAGCCTTCTCTGGTCTCATAAAGAAGTCCGCGCTGCGCAATCGGCATCGATTATTTGGAGTAGACAAGCCGGGACCCCAAGAAGTACCACGCTCCGTGAGAACCGCTTATTATCCTCGGATCTTGCCACTTCTGCAACTACATCGTACTGCCTAGGTGAGAGTCTCCCATCGCATTTTCTGCTGTATCCAGCATACACAGCGAGCGGTAGGACGATGGAGACTCCGGATCGCCCTCACCTTTGCTGATGAGCACCAACCTTGCGGTTTTCCAACACGAGAAGAAAACTCCATTAGCTAGGCAGGCATTATACATGCGCAGTAGAAGTCCTGGGTTCTGATGGTAGACCAGCTTCAGAGCCTCATTCAATACCCAACTGGGCCAGGTGCCTTTTTATCCTTCATCGTAAGAACCGTCTTTTTCAGTTCTCTCTTGGTAAAGAGAGGAATTACTTCCATCTGGCTCCATTACCTTTGCGGCCTGGTCGGGGGCTGTGGGAACAGCGCGGCGACTACGTTCTCCATCGTTACGGTGTCTTTGGATTCTTAGATTTCAGGGCCCCAGTAGCCCAGTCCCTATGGATCCCTTTCTATGTCTGCTACCAACTCCCTCCAGCAGCAAGCCTTGCTCAGATTAATGGCTCGTCGGAATTCCTTTATTTGGGGCCTAATGCTCCGTCAACTTTACGTTCGCTTCCACTTGGTTTCTCGCCCGTTGTGCGACACGTCGTAGGCTGTGACACTTCCTGAGCAGATCCGCTAGTTTTGGTCTACACCAGTTGACCTGCTTTTTTCCCGTGGCGGGGCTTACTACGGGGCATGGAAGCCTCATAGGCCGCCCTGATAATATTCATGGTTGAAGTAGCCAATGGTTCTGTAGCTACTTCTCTGTTCTGGCCGACCTCCTTCATCCTTGCAGCACCCCTCGCTAGTTCCCTCTCATAAGACTCGACCCTTAGCCGCGCCATTTAACGAATGATGTGGGAGCAACCCTCTGATGGAGACTACCGTTTTTAACATCAAACACGATGTATTGGTGGTCACTGCCGTCGCAGTCTTAAATGACTTGCCATTCCCGAATGAGCGGCCCAAGGTTCTCCGAGGCGAATAAGACATCAGGAATTGTTTCCCGATATTGCCTGCTTTTCCCGAATGACGACTTTTTTGGCCGAGGTTGCTGATTCCGAAACCATCCTTCTTACAGCCAACTTCACCATCCGTTTGGTCCTTTTTGAAATTACCACACGTTCGTGGTTGACATCAACCGTCTTTATGCGTATTTTAGCGTTCAGGATCGCAGGGCTCGATGCTAAACGCTTCTCTGTTGGCGTATCCAGTTAAGTGTTCTGCATGTCTCTCGCCATCTTCTTTCTTCCTCCTCGAGACCTATCCTAGTTGTTCTGCAGGACTGAATGGCTGAGAAGGCGTTCTCCAACAAGGAATGTGATAGCTATTTGCCAATCGGGTTGAGCTGGACTGGGACAAGCCCGGGATTCGGTGAAGGATTGGTTGTGAAGTCGCCTACTGGCAATTCATCGACACCACTGGCAATATTCGCTCCACCGCTCTTTTCAGGTACCAGGACTCTGGGTTGAGTCCTAGGCACCTTTGAGCTCCTCCGAAAGGAACGATAACCCGCTGCTTCTTTTGTTTCATAGGCGGCTGGAATTATTTGGGAGACTATCATCGCCGCCAAACCATCACTATATTTATACTTCGAGTCGGTCGCACTTCATCCGCACTTGTCACTTTAGCAGCACCGTAGGCCAAGTGGTCCAACTCTGAGACTTTGCGGTCGCAGACCTCGACGCCCCGAGGCCCGCTTGATCACCCCTGAAGGCCGCCGGTTCTGGGGATCCGGTGCCCTGCACCGTAAATTTTTTCCTCTCAGCGTCAACGAGTCGCAAAGTACTGCCACAAATTGTGTTACACAGCAGTTACCAAAATGTCACAGTAATGAATATTTCCTGCACTTAAAAATCTAATTTGCGCAATTAACGTGAGCAAGTTAACAGTGCCACGACAAAGTAGAGCGAGTTTTACATACATTTTGCAACCAACTAAATTTATATTTCAGGTTATCTTAATTTAGGGCGATAGTAGGTAGGGCAGTTTTGTTTGCCGCAGTGGACTACTTTAACATTTCGTCTACCAGTTCTAAAATGTGAAACTCTATTTGGAAGGGTTTGGGGTTAAATGGGTCAGCCAGATGTTCTTATGTTATATGCGCAATGATTTTAAATACAAACGAAAAAAGGTAGAAAATTCATAATTCAGGTAACCCATTATATACATACACAAAAGTAATCCAATCTCAATAAAAAAAAAAATTTCTTATTTTAAAGCAAATAACCCAAAAAAGATAGTATGCCATAAACCATCACTTTTCTTTTGCGCAGTGTAAAGCAGTGTAAAGTTTAGTGACTTTGTTAGTATTTTTAATTGTTCTTTGTTAATGTTAATATTTTTATGTTCTTTTAATATGTTTAGGATATAATTGACTGATTTACTTATAAACAAGTAAGAAGGCTCTAGTCGAGATATCCCGACTAGACGATACCCTGATCCCTATACTTCACGCGTACAGTCAGTGCTTGCAAGTATGTGTGTGTGTGTGTACGCGCATACAGCATAGTGCATACACAACTTCAATGTCCCATATCTCCGGTGTTTATTATCCGATTTCAATAAAAATTTCACAGATTGTCATCATTTTGTTTTATAATTCAAATTGCATCTCAAAGTTTTCAAAATTCAAGATTTTTTTGTTATCGATCCCATGTGTATATCGGAAACGGGAAGAGTTATCGAAAATCGAAAACAAACTTGTACTGCCTAGGGATTAGGCGAGCTTAAGTTCCAAATCTGGAGTCTCTAGCTCTTATAGTCTCTGAGATCGACGCGTTCATACATACGGACAGACAGACAGACGGACAGACGGACAGACGGACAGACGGACATGGCTATATCGACTCGGCTGTTGATGCTGATCAAGAATATATATACTTTATGGGGTCGGAGATGCTTCCTTCTGCCTGTTACATACTTTTGCACAACTTCATTATACCCTTTTTTCCCATTTTTAATGGGATCAGGGTATAAAAATAATAAAAAAAAACAGCCAATGTGACTATATATCTCTAAAGTGAAAATATCAAAATTTTTCACTTTGTGTAAACCTTTTCGTGGCAATGTGTATATATTCTTCATCAGCATCCACAACTGAATCGATATAAATATATGTCTGTATGTATGAACGCATCGATCTCAGAGACTTTTTTATACCCTGATCCCATTAAAAATGGGAAAAAGGGTATAATGGTTTTGTGTAAAAGTATGTAACAGGCAGAAGGAAGCATCTCCGACCCCATAAAGTGTATATATTCTTGATCAGCATCAACAACCGAGTCGATATAGCCATGTCCGTCTGTCCGTCCGTCTGTCCGTCTGTATGTATGAACGCGTCGATCTCAGAGACTATAAGAGCTAGAGACTCCAGATTTGGAATTTAAGCTCGCCTAATCCCTAGGCAGTACAAATTTGTTTTCGATTTTCGATAACTCTTCCCGTTTCCGATATACACATGGGATCGATAACAACAAAATCTTGAATTTGGAAAACTTTGGATTTAAAAATATTAGACAAAATAATGAAAATCTGTGAAGTTTTTATTGAAATCGGTTAAAAACCACCGGAGATATGGGACACTGAAGTTATGTATGCAGTATGCAGTATGCGCGTACACACACACACATGCTTGCAAGCACGGGTTGTACGCGTGAAGTATAGGGATCAGGGTATCGTCTAGTCGGGATTTCTCGACTAGAGCCTTCTTACTTGTTCATAACATAAGTTGTGTTTAGCTAAGAATTAAATTATGGCTTGTCTAATATGACTCAGTTTTACCTGTGATTGCTATAAATGGTTTTGAATGTAGACATGTGCTGCCTTCGATTTTTTGACAAACCTCTTGTACAGTGTTTCCCAAAGTGGGCGATGACGCCCCCTTGTGGGCGCTGCAGGTCTCAAGGGGGGCGGTAAGAGATATCAAAAAACTTATTAAACAGCATCAGATTCATCCTTCACATTTGTTTTATATAAGGATCGATTATTTTAGTTTTGTTTTTAATAAAATATACTCTGTTTTAATACTATAAAGTTGTGTTTCAATAATCATTCTTATTGGCAGGTGGATCCCGTAAGAGTTAACTTGAGACCTAAAAGCCGTTGTATGTTACCTACTGCGCTCAGGTTTCAAGTTGCGGGTTATAGTAAAAGTTTCGTTTAGAATTCTCCGTTAATATACATGTATAGGTCACAATAATTAATTAATTTAAATTAAAGTTATAGTGGTTTTTAAATAGGTGAAAAAAGGGGGGCGCTAAAAAAATATTTATTCTCAAAGGGGGCGGTAGACAAAATAAGTTTGGGAACCACTGCTCTAGTACCTTCGCTAAAAAACACTTGCAGCAAATTACTATTTGTTTAAGATACATATTTCATTATTGCTTTGACAGCTTCATATACATTGACTATTTTTTACATATACTATTAATTTTTGTACAGCTTCTTTTTCCCCATATTGACTTCATATACATTTTGACTCACTATGCCAAGGGTAAAAAGACTATCAGTCGCAAGTAGGTCTCAGAGAAATAGGTCTAGAAATCACTTAAATACCTGAATTATACAGAGCAGGAGAAGATGAATAACATACTATCCCAAAGAGAGCGAAGGGGTAATGAAGAATTTAGACGTTTTGATAGGACTTGGATTAGGGAACGCCAAGAATAAAATAGGAGTAAGAGTATTGTTATGAAACAAGAACAAATAGGTGATACTTCGCATCGAACGAGGCGCCGAAAGGACCCTGAATATAGATTCGATTAACAAGGACGGAGCACTCTGTTCGACGCACTGATTCTTCAGTTGGACATATAGCAAATAGCAAACACTTTGCGTCGATCGAGGTGCCGACAAGACCCTGAATATAGAGATGACGATCAAGGACGGAACACTTTGGAGCACTTTGTTCGGAGAAGTAATTCTTGAGTTAAACATATCGAGCAAATGTTTATAATGCTGACGAACGGCGGCAAAACATCCTACAGCACGAAAACCGACGAACTAACTTTGAAAGTAGACTTTTGGAAAGAGCAAGAGATAGGAGACGGCGGGCCCAGAATTTTAGCACGAAAAACAGGTACTAATGCTTATAGAAATTTGTCACAAGGTGTTAGGAATGTGTACAGGAGCAATTCCAAAAAGAGATTAGCCGACAGTACATTCAAGTGGCCCAACGATACCAAGCACCGGCTTGTTAGCGCGCGGACCCAAGCATTACGCAATCCACCTCCCCCCAACCGACCGAGGGGCTCATCGCTTAGCGTACGACTACAATGATCGCTAACATATAGACAACTGATATAAAACTATTATTTTAAGAGAGACACAAGAAGTGGAACCATCAAATAAGTTGGAGAGCTCATTGTAGAATGAGCATGGGATTCGGAAGGGGTTATGTATGGCGTAGTTAGTATTACAAGTTTGAAGGGAAATGGGTAGCAAATTTCTGGTAGGTCTAATCGGAACGGCAAAACTTAATTGGCTAACTAAGTTCAGAAGAATCTATTTCACCATTAATAAGTTTTGTGAAAAAGAACTGCACTAAGGATTTTTCTGCGATCAGATAGGGATGGCAAATTTATTAGTAGGAGTCTACTACTGTAACAAGGTAAATTAATCTTTGTATCCCAGGGAAGACCCCTGAGAGCAAAAAGCAGAAATTGTTTTTGCACCGATTCTAATCTCTCTTGATGAATTCTGTATTTGGGGTACCATATACAGGATCCATATTCAAGGATCGGACGTACCAGAGAAGTATAAAGGGTTTTTGTTATATAGGGGTCGTCGAGTTCTTTTGACCAGCGCTTGATGAATTCCAGGACACTAGATGCTCGCGTGGCAAAAGAGGTTATGCGCTTATCAAATTTAAGTTTCGAATTCAAGAGGATTCCTAAGTCTACCACCCATTCAATGCGATTAAGTGGTTAATTATTTACGATCTAACTGTTGAAGAAGGGAGTGCCTATAAAAAGGCATTACTTTACATTTACTGCAATTGAGATATAGTTAATTTCATTGATATTTTAATATTCCTTTATAATTTTTTACATTTAATTTATTCCCTTTTTTATGTAAAAATAATAAACGCCTCTTTCCAAATTTTGGGATAGGCTAAACCATTAATGCAAAGGCACTAGGCTTGGTTCTCCGTCAGGCCCCGGGAAGAAAAAGGGCTTAAGGACTTGTAGGTTGCTAAGTTGAGCACTTTCTGTAATTTCTGGTCCAAAAATGCAATTGTTTCCTTTAACAAGATAAGGGTATGGCAAAACAATATAATGGTGACATGAAGTATATGACGTTTGAAAAAAATTTGCAAAGGGATGAGCAATCGCCTCATCCGAGCTGGCGGTTAAGTCATCAAAGAATACGTTGGATGGTAGCTTGGATGACCTTCGCTTTGCATTAACAAAATCATAAAACTGCTTGGGATCTCGCTGAAACTGAATTTACACCGAGACAGGTAATTCCTATAACAGTGGTTATTAAGGACTGCGTTAGAGTTAGTTTTTTTTTTAAACTCTTGCAGAGTATAAAGTATTGTAAAAAATACTGATTGCCACATCCAAGTCATTAGACCCGCAGAGGAAAGACCGTCAGTCTGGGATAAACGCCAAGTTAGTTTTTGAAAATTTGTTTTGCGAAATCGAAGGACATAACTTATTGCATTAACTTCACGATATTTCACCTGAGTAGGTATAGTGACCATCAGTTCTAATGTAGGATGGTATACATTTTGGGATACGATAACGGATTAGATCTTGAAACGGATAAGGATGCTGGTTCCAAGACAAAAATCAGATCAAGCATTTTATTCAGTGAGTTTGGGATGGCATTGATTTGACTTAATGACAGTCCAAATAAGTGTATTATAAAATCATTGTGAGCCGTGGGGTATAAATCACACGAATCAGGGCTGGCGATCCAGTTGGTTTCAGAAATGTTGAAATCACCAAGGACAATTAGGAAGTCACGATCAGAGAGCATTGCTGAGACAGAACGAATGGCAAACAAATGTGCTTCGTACACAGAGTTGTCTGAGGTGAGCAGGTTAAACAAATTTTAGCTCCTTGAAAATACAGCTTAACAGCAATAAATTTCATATCGGACGAAATATTTAATAGAGCAGAGATATTACTGTCTCTGAGGAATAGTCAGCATCAACAGCATATAAGCACACCACGCCGTTGAGTGCGTGAAGGCAACGGCTTGACAGTTAAATGAATGACTGTTAAGGTATAAACTACTAAGTTTGCTACCAAGACCCCTTACATTCTGATAGCCCAGTAAGAAATGGATTGTAAGTTTTTTGAGCTAACAGAAGAGAGAGGGGGAATGCAAGTAAAATCAATCTGGGGGGCTGATGAAATCGGAGGCCGATTTTTCTTTTTTGCGGTATATTTTTGTACTATTATGTGTTCAGGCCAAATTTCTTACAACATATAGTGTCGAAATTTTGACCTGAGACGCTAATGTTGAACGATGAGATATTTCGTTCATACGTGAATTTAAATTTTTCCACCGTGATGTTGGCTTGTAATTTGGCCTTGATGTGGTTCTGACATCTTCTGATGTTAAGTTAGGGGGAAGCCTTGAAATAAAAATTTGTTTTTTCGGTGGGACTCCGAAAAATTTTTTTATAATATCCTGTACTGATTCCGAAATTTGATCAGGCGCGGCATGTTAGGTTCATGTTGATGAATTAACTCAATACTGCTAACCTCCATAGAAACAAAATCGGGATTAGAAGATACAACTTCTATGGGAGAAGTTTTATTTTCATATTGTATCCCGACAGACTTTAGAGGAAGGACAGAAAATGATTTTAAATTATTGGTTAATTATTGGACATTATTGGACTTTGCTTGGAAAAATCCGCTATATCCTTTTTTCGTTCCAAGCATGACCACCAAGGCCAAGGTCAAGGTTAGTCGTGGCTAATAGGTCAGTTATTCTGGCAGTTAATCCGGCACATTTTTCATGTGCCACATTTGGACACATCCATCAGCCAATAAAGCCCATTTTAGTATTGGTTCGAGCCTGGCAGTTTTTAGAACAACAGACAGTCATAATAAAACCGGACAAATGAAAATCAACTTTGAAAATAAATGTTGTTAAATAAATATTTATGACGAGATAACCGCAGTAGAAAAGAATTGGGTCCACTCTAAACAAGCTGTTTACAAGTTGACTACACAATAACTGCTACTTACAAGAGAAAACCAAAACGTACCGACGCGTGCGCGATGACCGAAATCGCAAACAACAGCAAAATAAACTAACCGCGAGCAACACCAATCTCAGAGAGCGCGTAAGAGAGCACGGAAGGCAAAAACGATTGTTTTCACTTAGAGCACAAGCAGCACCGCACGCGAACGCGAGAGGAAAAAATGCAACAAAAATAGAGTCAACGAAGCAAACTGGGTATTAAAAGCAGAATGCTCGTACTGCAGATTGTTGTTGTGTTTTGACACTTTCGCTCAAAAAATACAAACAAGTTTTTAATTTTAATGTTTTCTTTGTGTTTAAACAACCGTCGAAAACACAAAGTCACAGCACTGTTATTTGCTCAAAGCTAAGGGAATTAAGAACCTGATAAAACACACGAAATGCGAAAATATAGCGAAGCGCAAAAAAAAACACGTCTGTTGCGTTACAAGCGAAGAGCATATATTTAATAACGAATGTGTTAGATATTCCGGATCTTCCCGCTTGCTTAAAAGGCTTAACACATATAGACGAACGGATAGCTTTTATGATTATTTAGGGAGCAGTGGTCAATGTCCCAATTCTCGTAGCCCATGTTGAAACGTCACTTCAAAAAAGTTGGGGTTATTCAGATACACTTCAAGCGTAGTCATGATTAAATGGTGGTATCTTTAAGGTCTTCAAAAATTTCTGATGGAATCAGATTTTAAGTCAACACTGAACTTTATTTTATTTTATTTATTTATTTTTTTTATTTAAATTTAATAAAGTACAATTAACAGAAAATACTGCCTCGACTAGAAATTACATGAAATTAAAAATATGAAAATAAAATAAACTCTCTCTTCCTCTTCGGTCGACCCAATCGACTGATCTTGGACGCTTGCCTGGGACTATTTATCACATTTCTTCAGGCAAGGTCCCTCATGTGGCTCTAAAGGCGCTCCACTTCCCACTCGTTCACTTCGGACTCGAACTCGCTCTGGGCTCGATCCAGATCGGCTTTCCTTACTCTCAGGATCTCCTGCGCGTATTGATCCGCTCGGCCCCAATTATCTCTTTGAAGAATAACGTCTACTATGTTTTCGGTAGTAATCTCTGTCCCTGTTTCCTGATTTAGCGCCAGGCGCTGCCAGTTCCAATTGCGACAACCAAAGAACGTTGTCGCTGCATTCGGGGAAATATAGACAGTCGGGCGATGCTGCCTTTCCCATTCGGTGAAGATAGTGGCGGAAGTAGCCATGTCCCGACAAGAGCTGTGTTATGTAGTAACTTACCTTACCATGCTTACTTTTGACCCATGGCTCCACGACTGTGATAAGGCGCGCAGTCCATCTCTCTCTGCTTTCCGCCTCCAAATAGATCTGCCATCCGCGAAGTGTGTTGGCTCTCTCCTCCTGGGCAGCATTTTCCCCTTCTCATGCCTTTTCTCCTCAAGTAGATCATCCGAAGCTTCTTAGCCAGAAGGTGTATTGGTGCCACCCCAGCGATCAACAACACAGCAGGCTCCGATACCGTACGATTAGCCGAAGCTACTCTCAAAGCCCCCTTTCGTTGAGCCTTTGCGAGCCTCTTCCGGTACATATCTTTCTCAAGAGAATCGGCTCATATCTCAGACCCATAGAGCAACACCGACTGAACTGCATTCATCAGGAGTCGACGTCTGCTAGAGGTCGGGCCCCCAACACTGGCCATTAGCCTACTGAGCGAAGTCACAGCTGCAGCTTTGTCTGCCACCTGTTTCACCAGTCAAGGTATTGGACTGCAGGTATCGACATCACCGAAACCTCCCTGACACTCAATGAGATGATCGTTGGTATCCGTTTTTGGTCAGGTCTTCTGTCTTGTTCAGCGCCAGTGCTAACCCATATTCTACCATCCAACTACCGATAGCCCTCATCACTTGGTTGAGTTTGAGCTGCCGTCGTTGCAGGCCTCGCACTGCTACCAGCACAGCAACGTCATCCGCATACCCAACCAGGTACCTTTCATCTGGCAATTTAAGTCGAAGAGTGCCATCGTAGGTAACGTTCCAAAGATACTGTCCTAGTATTGATCCCTGCGCTGCCCTTTCCGTGACCACCTTTCTGCGGACGCCTTCTCTGGTCTCATAAAGTAGTCCGCGCTGCGCAGGGTACTCGTCGATTATTCGGAGTAGATAAGTCGGGACCCCGAAACTGTGCTCCAGAGCCTCCATCATGTCTGTCTATCTCGCCGAGCTAAACGCATTCTTTACGTCAAGATTCACAAGAAGTACCACGCAAGAACCGCTTATTATCCTCGGATCTTGCCACTTCTGCAACTACATCGTACTGCCTAGGTGAGAGTCTCCCATCGCATTTTCTGCTGTATCCAGCATACACAGCGGGCGGTAGGACGATGGAGACTCCGGATCGCCCTCTCCTTTGCTGATGAGCACCAACCTTGCGGTTTTCCAACACGAGAAGAAAACTCCATCAGCTAGGCAGGCATTTTACATGCGCAGTAGAAGTACTGGGTTCTGATGGTAGACCAGCTTCAGAGCCTCATTCAGTATCTCAATTGGACCAGGTGCCTTTTTATCCTTCATCGTAAGAACCGCCTTTTTCAGTTCTCTCTCGGTAAAAAGAGGAATTACTTCCATCTGGCTCCATTACCTTTGCGGCCTGGTCGGGGGCTGTGGGAACAGCGCGGCGACTACGTTCTCCATCGTTACGGTGTCTTTGGATTCTTAGATTTCAGGGCCCCAGTAGCCCAGTCCCTAGGGATCCCTTTCTATGTCTGCCACCAACTCCCTCCAGCAGCAAGCCTTGCTCTGATTAATGGCTTGGTCGTAATTCCTTTTTTTTCGGCCTTATGCTCCGCCGACTTAACGTTCGATTCCACTCGGTTTCTCGCCCGTTGTGCGACCTTTCTGCGCAGGTCCGATATCTCTGGTCTCCACCAGTAACCTGCTTTTTTCCCGTGGCGGGGCATGGAAGCCTCACAGGCCGCCCTGACAATATTCATAGTTGAAGTATTCCGGCTGACCTCCATCCTTGCAGCACCCCACGCTATTTCTCTCTCAAAAGACTCGGTCCTTAGCCGCGCTATGTTACATTTGAGGAATGGCCTGGGATTCACTCTCTGATGGGGACTACCGTTGTTAGCATCAAACACAATGTATTGGTGGTCACTACCGGAGTACTCTTAAATGACTTGCCCGAATGAACGGCCCGAGCTTCTCCGAGGCATCGGGAATTGTTTCCCCATATCCCGGTCGACGAAAGGTCGTCACGTTTATAACCAAAAGACCAGCTCTCGGTACCATCTCCATAACGTCAGGGTAGGGCATACCCCATTCCAGCGCCCGCGCGTTAAAGTCTCCGGCTACCACTTTGTATCCTGGAGCCGCTATCACCGCGTCTTCAGGCACTCTAGCTGTCCTCTATAGCTTTGGATCGGCTGATTCGGCGTGAGATAGCAACTGAAAAAAGTCGTCGTCCCACACCTAACCCAAACAAACCCGTTGTCTCGACCGTGAGCGGCAACATGGGCCTTTCCGGCCTCCAACACCTAGATGGCTGCAATACCGAGTAGATCTGGGTGCCAAGAGGAAGACTCCCTTCACCGGTACTGCTCGCTTATCAGTAAAAGGTCGACCCTCCTCTCCACTGCCAACTTTTGAAGCAAATCGTTGGCAGTTCGGCTGCAATTCGTGTTTGCCTGAAGAACACGTATCATTGCGTTATCTTATTTTTGGCCTTTCCGAGCACCTCCTTGAACGCTCAGCACTCTTCAGACCCTGTTTTGTGTTCAAGGTCATCTCCGCTTAGGCCCTTGTCCGCACAAATAATGCAGCGTGCCAGCGCCTCACATATCATGGCCTTGTGTCCGGCTACTCCATATTTATAGCACAAGGAGCTGCGACCAGGCTCTTTGCAACCCTTAGCTACATGTCCGCAACCAAGGCATCTATAAAAGCGCGTCACAGATGTCCGCTCCCGCACTGGACAGCTAACCCATCCAATGTGGATTTTCCCGCGCTTCTGGAAGTAAGATGGGTACTCATCTCAACTACCTTCATCTTTTGCCCTCTCATAGTCCTCGGGATTAGAACAACCTCCCCGATGTCGGGCATATCCCGCTTAAGGGCCTGTTTTATATCGGCTACCTCTGTGGGACAGTCAAGATCCCGGATCTTTACAGCGCGTTTGGGCTCTAAGCAGGACACCGCCCTTCTTTTTCACTCTTATTGCCTGGTTTTCCCGCGGGACGACTTTTTTTGCAGAGCTTGCTGTTAGCTTCATCAACCGTTTTTGCAGAGCTTTCTGCCAGCTTCACCATCCGTTTGGTCCTTTTTGAGACGACCCCACAAGGTTAAGGTTAATATCATATTTAATTCGTGATGCAGTAAGTGAGATTAGTAGAGGCAATGTAACGCTGTAGCTAAAGTTACAACATATAGGTCACAAATTCATTTCGAGTACGGAAATATTTTCACCCAAGAAGCCGTTTACTGCTGTTTGGATATCCGAAAGCAGTAACGTTGAAGTATATATTAATATTTCGTTGCCAAAGCAACGGGTTAGAATTCATAGGTCTCGGGCCAAGTTACAAAATTACCCCTTTGACTCAACAGATATAATTACATTAGGACTTATAGATTACTATGTTCAGCAACAGCAGCCGAGTCGATATAGCCTTGTCCGTCTGTTCGTCCGTCCGTTCGTCAGTCCGTCTGTCTGTCCGTATGTATGAACGCGTCGATCTCAGAAACTTTAAGAGCTAGAGACTCTAGATTTGGAACATAAGCCTAATCCCTAGGCTGTACAAGTTTTTTCGATTTTCGATAATTCTTCCCAATTCCGTTATACACATGTACAACGATAACAATGAATCTTGAATTTGGAAAACTGTGAGATACGGTTTGAATTATTAACAAAATAATGAAGATCATTGAAGATCATTGAAGTTAAGTATTCAGTCTGCGCGTACCCACACACACACACACACTCACATACTTGCAAGCACTGACTTTACGCGTAAAGTATGGGGTTCAGGGTATCGTCTAGTTGGGATTTCTCGACTAGAGCGTTCTTACTTGTTATGTTTATAGAAACATGTAAAATGGTACTCGCCACTATATTGATGGAGGAAATGATATCAAAACACCCCGCACTTCGCGAGTCCGTGTATAATTCGATACAGTAGATTCAATATAAACACTGATCGAACTCGTTAATCAGGATTCCGAATTGTTTTGTAGCGAAGAGGAACTTCAGGTAGCACACAGTATTACTGCGCGGGAAGATATTGTAGATAACCAAGACACAGTAGATCATAATGCCACAGTTTTATGAACGAAACAACTTTACACACTGTTGCAGGTACCAAACAATAGGTTCCCCAATCTCCCCTTCCACCACAGCTTAATTCCTGGAACTTATGGGGTCCAACTCGTAAATTGCTGCCTGATTAATATACAGTTAATTATGTTGTTGAACGATCTCGTAGGATCCGCTTGCCAGTATCTTCTCAGTATTTGATTCGGTAATCAACTTGGGCTCATGGCTGGTTCTGCGCTGGAGGCTGGAGAAACTTGTAATAATCGAGTTGCATTATTTAATAAGCGGAATAGTAATTAAACACGTCAAGGAGATGTTGGGTCTCAAGGAGGTGCAGGCAACGTCAGATGTAAAACTACGTGGCAATTCACATTTACGTCACTTTACAGTCATTGGGTTATTCGAAGCGGGTTTTTGACAGCATAATAAACCATATGCTGTTGAAGCAAGTGTATGTTGTATCGCAGTCGTCGCGGAAAGAGTACAATCTCTGGATAAATTGCCGACTTCAGGGGAATTCTTTGATTTTATGGGGCAGGGATGCCAAAAATTAGAGAATTTACAACATGATATGGCAAAACTAACGCGTAGTACTTAGGTGTGCATGTCGAACGGTAGTAGCAGTAGCAATTGAAATAATTGAACCCAAGACAAGTGTCCTGTTCAACGACAATTCTGGCCAGGGAATCTATTCCTGCAGCGGATTTGCCGATCTGGCACCCACACTGCATCGTAGGGAAGCCTCTTCGTGCAAAAGCATGCATTGTGTTACAACTGTCTTAAGAAAGGTCATTAGTCTCGAATGTACAGCTCCGGTAATGGTCGCGCCTGCAAAGAAAAACCCCATACACTTATGCATATTGCTTAGTCACAGCTTGAACTGCCAAATGATTCTTCTACCACATCATTGCCCAGTTCGACTGTTGCCGGTGCCTCCCAGCCTTCCACTTGGCTTGTGCCCACTGACTTCATCTTGATACTGTGCTGTGGACCTGCAGCTTGGCGCCATCATATTTTTTGAGCTCCTATGTGTCAGACAAATATAGCCAGACCCGAGTCTGCCACTCCGACAGAAGACTCGACTTGGTTTGGTTGTATCAGAATGTGGTTCAGGATCGCAAAACACGTCGCTACTGACTAACCGTAGTTCATCCGTCGATGGTACTGCTCCAAAAGATGTGTCTCTGGACGAGCTGGTGAGGTGAATATTGGTGAGTTGAAGGTATGGATAAAGCTGTAGTGAAATTAGGCAAGGAGAACGCGTTGGGCGAAAATCACTTTGCAAAGAACTTCCCACGGCCCCCATCTGATAAATACTCTGTTCGCCTGCCCCTTTAATTAAACGCTGGTTTGTTGGGTGAGTCTTACACACAAGCGTATCGACGTTTTCTAAATTTATAGCGCAAGTCAGCAAGGCATCCGCAAGAAGCAAAAAACTGACTTTATATATGAGTTTCTTCAGCTTAGTCATATGTCTAGTGTTGATCCTCAACTGATATCGCATTGCAAGTTCTATCTTTCGCGTTATTGTGTGATAAAAGAGAGCAGAATAACTACGAAGTTACGTGAAGTTAGATGACATATTTGGTTGCTTTGACAGGCGACCCGATAACTATTATCAGTGCATAATATGGTTTATAAATTAGATACTTCACATATGGCACCAAGGCTGCTTCTTTCCTAACCGTGCGTTCAATCGTCTCAGATGCACTCCTTGTCTTCTTTGCTGATGACTTCATCTCTGGCGAAGATTTAGTAGCACAAGCCAATGATAAAATTAAACAAACCGGCATATTATTATAAGCTTAGTAAGTGGTGTTTCCGTTATTCAGAATTCTCAATGATAAAGCTGAAGACGATAAGAAAAAGTTCGGCAAGTTTATCGATGGTAGCAGCGTAACCAAAACTCTTGATCTTGCTTGGGACTCTGCTCTGTTTTGTGTTTTTGACAATCGCATGGATCTACGATTCCCTTGGACTTCTCGGACCCGTTATTGATAAGGCAAAACTTTCTCTTCAAAATAACTGGATTGGGTTGAAAGCCTTCCTTCTGGTAAGGAATGCAACTTCGACTGACTTATGCAGCAGTTTCCAGAGCGTTTGCCAGCTCTTATTTCCTATATTTCTACTCGTTTTACGTGCCCACGATGAAATACATGGCTTATGCGATGTTAGCTTGGGTACTTATAGAGTCTGCGTATGTGTGGTATCTTAGGACCATACATCTCACCTTCACCTTAATTTATTAATTGAGCGTTTACGGCATTCCAATCTCACCGTTCCAGCCACTCGTAAGGGAACTCGTCTCCTGCTTCTAGTTGTGCAACTATATTTCAAATATAAATTAAAAAAATGATAAAAAATTACTGAAGTTTTAAAATCAGCGTAAATGGTGGTGACACAGGGTCGGCTGTAAAAGTACGAAGTTAAAGACACTTAAAAAGTTGCTTGCAAACGCATGGCGAGGTAAATTTCCACCTAACGCACCTGCTTAGTGGGCATTGCTTCGACAACTATCTCCATCGTCTTGAGCGCAAGCCAAGCCCAGGGTGTACATGGTGCGGCGGCAGCTCGAAAGTGAGTGCACGCGCATTTCGGTAGAGAACCCCATGGTTGGTAATTAACAGCGATGGGTGGCGACCAGCAACTTTGCAGCGGTCGTAATGTGCGAGCTCGACGTCTCGAGAGAGAAAGTGCTGCAATCGCAGTATGCTGGTTTTGCAGCTCGGGTGACCCAATGCCTTACGGTCGTCCCGCCCGCGAAGCGGAAAACATAATCTTAGGTTTACGGCTTAGTACAAACTTAGTCATTGCTTAGTGCCTTAATTTGTTTATATATTAATAAATTATTAAAAAAAAACATGCTTGCAAGCACTGATGGAACGCGCTATTAACAAGGTTGAGGGAATCGTCTAGTTTCTCGACGAGAGCCTTCTTTCTTTTTTTTTAATTAGAATTGAATCATTAAAAAAAAACCTTATTTAAATCGAAATTTACGTTTGGTTTGTGAACGTTCTCAACCATGACATTTAAAATCTAAAAATAAAACATAAAATTGAGCAGTTTCAAAATTTTTCAACTTAACAGAGGTTAAAAATCAAAATAATTAACCAAATTCAACAAACCAAAGTGTTTCGGGCTATTTGTTCCCTTCATTAAATAAAATTAATTTAAGCAAAAACATAGATTTTTAATTTTTGCAATGCCAAATTCGCGATTCCGGCCACAAAATACCAAAAATGTAACAAAAGACGTTAATAGTTGTGGATGACGACAACTTACTTTTTAATTGTTTTGGTAAGAAAACGTTTTATGTCTACGGCGACAACACAAATACGGACGAATGTTTATAGTCGTTAAAAAAAAGAGATAAAACGGAGTAAACTTAATATACTTAGACACTAATAGTATAATTTAAATAAAACGCACTCAGAACCTTTATGGTTATCGCAAGGGTAAAATTAATTAACACCCAGTTAAGAATTCTTCATAAGACCCAAATTTAATTTTGTACACGAACAAATGGGCCAGTCCCATCTATATCAGTTTGGTCAGTGCAAATGGTTTTAGGAACGTTTAAGCGCCTTTAACTAACGGTTTACAACCCAAGTAAAAGAGCTGAAATCGGTGAAGCATATTAAGCGTATTTAATTATACATTTATTTATTTAATTATACTTTTATTAGATAAACATAACCAAAATAAAATTGCATACAAAAAACAATTAAATGAATACACTATTGATTAAGATAAACAAAGAAAAGATAAATTTTTATAATTTTGAACAGTGGGAAACTTGTCAAATCGATGACAAGTCTCACTCAAATACGTCCGCATGAAAAATCCACGCTTAATATTTTGCGTAACGCCCTCTCTCTCTCTCTCCTCTCTCTTCTCTCCCTCTCTCTCCTCTTTATCTCTCTTTCTCTTCTCTCTCCTCTCTCCCTAGGCGATTTCCGATGAGATAAATAACAACAAAATTCTGAAATTGGAAAACTTTAAGACGACGTTTCAAACATTAAGCAAAGTAATGACAATCTGTGAAATTTTATTAAAATCGGTTGAGAAACACCGCAGATATGTAACTTTGATTTTCAGTATGTAGTATTTGCGTTCACACACATACGCGTACGCGTAAAGTATAGGGTTCAGGGTATCGTCTAGTCGGGATTTCTCGACTACAGCCTTCTTACTTGTTTCTTCCAGAAGACTGTCTTATTTAGCGTCGAGAGCAAGTTATACAATCTTCGCCGGATATGAATACTTTTGTGTTGAAAAAAATATGCGTTTTCTGTAGTTTTGTTCCTATATTTTGAACACTGCTTGAAATATCTAAAACAAATTTTGCATTGCCTTTTGTAATCATAAGTTTACACAATCAAAAACATAAACCATAAAAAATTTGCTGCTAAGCCCTTTAAAGCTTAACGTTTTTACGTATATTGGGTAAAGCTCATTTCTTTCCGATGTTGAATCTTGAAAATGCCCACAGATGATCAATGTTCTATTTAATATTTAAAGGAAAGAGTAAATCTTAGAAACGGTTGCTTTTATTGCCATCGTAAAACGATCAAATATTATTCTTGAGACTTGTACTTTAGCTTTTATAGTCTTTGGGATAACCGCGTTTATATATACAGATTAACAGACAGACAAATGGGCTTATTGATGCTGTAAACTTCGAGTAGTAGGAAAAGCTGCCTTTTGTTTTTTACTTACATTTGCAAAACAACATTTTTCCTATTTTCCATAGCTTCAAAGTAAAAAAAAAACCTAATAAATATCAAATGTTTTAAATATGAAGTTGCACACGTCTAAAGAATAAATCGTGTACGTACGCAGCGTGAATAAACACCTTCTCTACACTTTTTTTGCACTCAGAAACCACAATTTCTTTATGTGAATGTTAGTAGTTTAAATCCTACAGCCGTCTTAAAAACTAACATGTATATACATATGTGTAACACATTTTTCTAAAGTGAATAGTTAAGAAAAACAAGTGAAAATGTTGCAATCGGGGGCAATCCGACTGCGAAGTTCTCTGATACCAGTAATAAAACATATGGTAAAAAGTTTGTTTACAAAAGGGGTTATGGGTGGCAGGGGTAAGCGAGGCATACAAATTTTGTATGCAAATCTTTTGGGGAAGTCACTTGAAGGCATTCCTACAAAACTTGGTGACTGTCGGTTAATATGTATCGACTTGTTAACGATTTCCTAGCCCTCCAGCGATCTTAGCACTCTAGTCTTAATGCGTTGTCTGACGCACACAAGCAAGATGTTTGCAAATTACAGTTTCAAGTCTCTAGTTTTAAGGGTATCTAAGGAACGCGCGTTTAAACAGACATCCAATACACTATTAACCTTCGGTGTGTTAAATTTGTTGTGGTCCAAATGGTTTTTGTTATTTGCTGACGATTTCTTAGATAATATAAAGTATCAACATATGGGCCGCAATCGGTACAATTGTAATACTTGAAGAATTCGTATATGTGCAGCCAGCTTTTTAGATTTTTTATTGATTCATTTCAAAACTCTGGTTTTCACAAGTTTTATTTAAAAATATTTTCAAAGCAAAAACAATGAAGAAAAACATAGTTTATACAATACAATATATTCATTCATTTTTCTCACTTGAGTTTCCGTTTTTAACTGATGTTCTTTTTTTTTGTAATAATTTTAATTAAAAATATTTATCATCTTATTATGTTTTTATGTTTTTCCTTTGCAAGCAATAAAGCATGAACTTATTTTAATATACAAATTTAAAAAAAAATAGTAATTATATATTAATAAAAATAATATTTATAACGGGTGAAAATGCAAATAGCTGTTTTTTTTGTTTATTTTGTATATTAAAATTGTTGTTCATATCATTTCGATGGGCGAACAAGGACAAAGAAAATTGATTTTGCGGGTGGGAGCGATTGCGAGTCTGTATAATAAAAAAAAAATTCCAAAAGTATTCAAATAGTATAAAGTTTAAAGTGATAAAAAAAAAACAAAACACGCAAAATTAGGCATGACGAATTGTTGGTTAGGTTTCAGTTTAAAGAATACGAAGAGTAGTGTGTGTGGGGTTGTTGAACGCATTGTGTCGATTTTTTCTTTTTTCTGGAATGAAAAACAGAAACGCTAGTGACAGTAGTTTAAAACGCGTTACATGTTTTCAAACTGGTCGACGCGACGCTTTGTGTTGCCCTTGCGTATCTCGCGCAGCGTTTTGTATTTGTCACGTCCCTGGCGCACATTTTCGCGATGAATTTTGTCGTTTGCCGTTTCTTTCGTCTCGTCACGTGACTGAGCCAGATCTTGCTTTAGAGCCTGCAAATGAAAAAAAAAAAATAAATAAATGGTTTTTTAGTAATATAAGGTTTAAGTTAAATATAAACACCTAGGGTCCGACTTGTAATTTAGTTTTAAGTAGCTTAAACACATCTAAAATCCTATATCTATTTAAATTTTTACCAAAATTTAAGGATTTCGCGATGAATCTTGTTGTTTACCGTTTTTTTCGTCTCTTGTGAATGCGGCAGATCTTGTTTAGAGTCTGTAAATGAACAACTGACAACCTTTCGCAAGCAGACTATTTACTGTTAGTTCTCAACTGGTATTATACTGGTATCAGAGTGTGCCCAACTCAGGTACGTTTGATTGCAACGTTTTCACTTGTTAATTTATTGATTTCTTAAATATTTGAAACCGAGGGGAAACTGGTTTTATAGCTTTAATGCTGCACAACTTTTGGTAACAATGATTAATTTATAAAATGTTTAAATTTTAAAGCAGGCGTATTATACAGATTATCATATGTTTACGGATATACTACTTCAGTATAAATTGTGAACCTATCATCTCAAGGTGTTTAATAAGTACGTTATTAATTCTTGTATTTTGACTATTTATTACTAAGCATTTTAAGCTATGTTTTAATAATGCAATTATGATGATTTGTGTAATTGTAGTGTTCTGTAACCAATACATCTTTACTACCTACCCAGGGTTACCAAAATCGCTTGGGTTCCCGAATTTATTCAAATAAATTTTGTTAGATATAATAGTCCAGTAAATTTAAACATTTGAAGTGATGAAAATTCCAACAAAGCTGAATTTTGGCAGAGACCTTGGCTTTACCATTAGAAACAAAGGGTTAAAGGTCCCAACCCCATGTGTGGTTAAAAAAATTAAAAATTATTTTCATCAGGGAAGCCTTCAGTCAGACGTGCAAGCAGAATGTTGCAAAAACAACACGCCTTGTGCGCCCATGCATGACACTTGAACTTTGAGCCTTGAAGCTCGACCATAAAATCATAATAAAAATGTTTGCACAAGTTTAAAAAAAACATATATATCTGCTTATTAGCGAATAAGTGCATAAGAAATTAATAAATGGTACGCTGGAAAATTGAAGTGTCATATTTTTATGCATATATAACTTCGCTCAGTGCACACGGATTACGACGTAAGACGCGGTTCAGTTATTCTTCGGCATCTTGGGGCACCTTGAATAAATGGGCTCGATACTTTTTTTATACCCTGATCCCATTAAAAATGAGTAAAAAGGGTATAATGGATTTGTGCAAAAGTATGTAACAGGCAGAAGGAAGCATCTCCGACCCCATAAAGTATATATATTCTTGATCAGCATCAACAGCCGAGTCGATATAGCCATGTCCGTCTGTCCGTATGTCTGTCTGTCTGTATGTATGAGCGCGTCGATCTCACAGACTTTTAGAGCTAGAGACTCCAGATATGGAACTTAAGCTCGCCTAATCCCTAGGCAGTACAAGTTTGTTTTCGATAACTCTTCACGTTTCCGATATACACATGGGATCGATAACAACAAAATCTTGTATTTGGAACACTTTGAGGTAGCATTTAAAGCATTAAACAAAATAATGACAATCTGTGAAATTTTTATTGAAATCGGATAATAAACACCGGAGATATGGGACATTGAAGTTGAGTGTGCAGTACGCGCGGTCACACACACATACTTGCAAGCACTGACTGTACGCGTGAAGTATAGGGATCAGGGTATCGTCTAGTCGGGATATCTCGACTGGAGCCTTCTTACTTGTTTAAATCTGAAAACAACCATTTTTGAGATACTGAAAATATTAACCTTTGATCTCAAATAACTTTTTAAGCTCACATTACACTTTATTTAAATAGTGTTCCCAAGGTTTCTGTCTCTGCCGCAATTCAGCGCTGTCTATATTTGTGCTATTTGAAATGTCTTGATAAGCCGGATTCAAAAGTGTGACCGGACTATAAATGAACTAGGTCTTTTAAGATAATTTGATTTCATAGAGACAAGTGGGTTATTTAATACCCTCTAAATAGTATCAGAGTCAGACCCAAAAGAATTGTTAAAATAAAAATAAATATGTATCTTAATGTTTCTCATAATATTGTATAACTCTCTTTGATTTGCTTTTATTTAAAACATACCTTGAGTTGATCATGCAAACGTTCATTGCGCTCGGCCAACGTGCGTCTATCCTCGATGGGGTCCTTGATATGTTCGTCAGTATCAAGGTCGCGCGAGACACCGCCACTGGCATCGCCATTCGTTAACTCTTCCTCGTTCTCATTTTCATCCTCGGCAACGTGATGATGTTGCGGCGTGGTGGATGCGGCCAGCAGCGCAGCAGCAGCCTCTGCCTAAAAACGTAATGGTTAAGAGTTATGTAAAGATAATAGTTTAATAAAAATAATGGATTTACCTGCTTGCGGCGCGCTTCCTCGACCTCGTCTTGTAGGCGCTTGGTTTCCTCGTCTTTAGCATTGACCTCGTCTTGAATGCGCTGCACCTCATGTTGCTTGGCCATGATCTCCTCTTCCAATTTAGCCTTTTCAACAGCTTCCATGTTCTTAGCCTCCTCCAGGCGCTGCAGCATAGACTGTAGCTCCTTCTGACGCAGCTCGAGCTCATCCTTGGCGGCCTGCAGCTGCTTCAGCTGTTCCTCCAGTCGTCTAATCATTTCCTGCGCTTCTAGCAGATCACGCTGCGAGCGCTCCATTTCCTCCTGCATTTGTTTAAGCCTATCCTCATACTCCTGCTGTTTCTTCTCGGCGCGCTCGCGTGCGGCTAGTGCCAGCTGCAGCTTCTCACTGCAAGTGCAATTAAACCAATGAAGTTTGGATCTAAATCATTTACAATATATACTAAGAGCGTCTAAACCCAATTTGGACCCCCTGAAAGAGTGGTATATTAGTTGGTATTACAACACAGCTTGTTGGATTTAAAATCTTTAGAAAAGTTTGGGCAAACAATTTATTATTTGCATTGTTCTCTTCTTAGATTTAACGGCTTTTATCTGCGTAGCCATACAAGTAGCTTATAACATTTACCTCCAGCGAAACAGAAACAAATTTCAAGTAGATCCAATCAAAATTGTCTGAGAAATAAGCATTAGGTAAAACAAATTTGTTGCGTTTACAATTGAAATCGGAACTTTAATTGCGATTATCAGTGACCAAAAGTTCTCGACAGATACTGGACCGATTTTTTGCAATTTTTTCAGTACGTAAAATCTTATCTTGGATGAAAAATTGCATTATAGCTTGAAAATTGATGTTTTGTAATATTAAGCTCTAGTCACCGCATTTCTTCCGGCGCACTTTTTATAGCAATACATCGATATTTTCGGACAAACTAGGATCAGTTGATTCAAAAAAAAAAAAAAAAACAAATGTGCAAGCATGTACAACATTATTTTAAATAACAAATTTTGTCAATTATATTATAATGAAACAATTAAGTTTCAAGTTGTAGTGGTTTAGCAGCTTCAGTTTCAATACGGCATTAGCCATCGGCGAGCATTGTTGCACTATTCCAAGTGATACATACACCAGCTTATGCAATATTGCCCTTTTGTCCAACTTTAACTAACAACAACGCTGTCAACTATATGTGTATGGATATCAACCAAATTAACTTTGCAGTACCCATTAGAAATACTAGACATTTTTTACCTATAGCTCTTCAAGCTTTTTATTCTAACTATGATTACCATAACCATTTTCGAATCTTATGTTTAATATATAATGATCTTTCCCAATTAATACATAGTGCCACTCCTACTTGCTTGTAAAAAAAAACTTGTCTTGTGTCATCTGTCTACATGTTTGCGATCTTCGTAACCGCACGCTACGCGGTGCACCCCTCGGTCGGACGGGCGGGAGGTGGGTCGATTTATGCTTGGGTCCGCGCGTTAACAAGCCGGTGCTTGGTATCGTTGGGCTACTTAAATGAACTGTCTGTTAGTACATCTACGTCTAATAATTATAATATGTATAACTTTTGCTCGCAAAATTAATCAAGTTACAGGTAAATTTTTTTAAAAACGTTTAATATAATACAAAAATCCTATATAAGCAACAAATTTCATCGTTTGGGTTGTGCGATAATAGTAGTTAGTCAGGGTTGTGCGATAATAGTAGTTAGTCAGTCAATTTGGACAAAGCGTTATTACATTTATTCGAATAATAAAGAAGATATGTGTATAACTTACCGCTCCTGCTGTTTGGCATTTTTTTCTTCGCGGGCCTGCGCCTTCATTTGCTGCACATCAATCGTGTCGGGTTTGCGGCGGCGCATGTAAAGCTCATGGTTGCCCATGCAGAGCGCCAGAATGCGCTTATTTATGCGAACTCGCGGCGCAAAGAACATAAAGTCGGGCGCCTTTTTATCAATCGGTTTGATAATAAACTTCTTTTCAGAAAAGGAAATGTTACGTATCTCGGACCAGGGAAAGCCTATTTTTGGTGTTAATCGGTCATCCTGCTCGTAAATGTTTAAGCCAAGCGCATCGACGCCCAACCAAAGATCGGTGCCCTTTTTGTTGCGTATCTCGAAATAATTGACGCCATACATTTCCAGATCCTGGGCAATTTTAAGATACTCCATCATGGCATCCTCGCGCAGCATGCTGCGGTGCTCCTGCCACCAGGTCATTATCGATTGCTCCCATTCATCCTTAGACATCTTGTGCTGATCGATGACGCGTTGTGGCAGCAGACGATCGTTCGCTAGGAATCCGGCTGTATGGGTAGTTTTATTGTGATCCCCGTGGCGCGCCTGTACTGCATAGGAGGCCAGCAACACCGACGTTTCCGGCGGGCAATAGATCTCATCGGTCAATATGGCATTCTTCACTTGCAAATAGAACAGGCGGAGTGTTATGTCCTGTATCAGTTCCTCAGCCACATCCTCCGGATAGAATTTGGCACGGAATCTGAATTGCAAGGGATTCTCCTTTTTAACATCCTGATTCATAACCTAAACACGCAGAAAACATAATCAAAATTGTGTTATATATGCGTCAAATGATTTTATTTTTTTAAAAATAGGATTCTTTAAGTGTATATATAGATATATGTGTTGTCTAAATGGATTACCCATGTGGAAAACGGCATTGATCCAGTCTGTGCAGTTTTGTGCGAACGGTGCAAGGTTCGACGCATGTTTCAATAAAGAATATTTTTATAATTATTTAGGTCAAGTCAAATTTTTTCGATTGTTGCAAGATTACAATTTATAAAGGGAATTGGGAGAGGCATACATATTGGCATGGTAATATTAAAAGGACTTTGAATATGTAAATCGAATTTATGTACATGTAACTTATATCAATTGACAACCGGCGAAAGGGGAAATACCGATAACGCTGTGTAATATTCTGTTTTAAGTGCAACATTGAAAATTTTCTTTTCACACTTGCTACTCTAGTCTAAATAATTACTAGGAACTTCTTAAAAAAAAAAATTCAAGTCAATATAAAATTTTTAGCAATTTAAAAATTATTTAAATATATTGAAATATGTTACACCAAAAAGTTGCAAAGATTGGTTTTATCTACTGCGTAATTTCTTAGCTTGGTTTGAAAAAAAGGAATGATATTTTAATTGTTGTTTCGTCTCGCCCACCAGATCATCAGCGTCATCATCCTCTGCGCTTTCATCCGTTTGATTGTGTCCAATGTTATCAGTGGTCTTTTTGTCCACATATTTTTTTACACGTTTCAAATACTTGAAAGTCTTTATGGCCGGCGATTCAGGCTAAATGTTTAATAATATTAAATATTCTTTATTCCGAAAGTTATAGCAAAAACAAGATACCTCAAGTTATTTTCGTATACAGCAGATTATACTTAAGTTTATGTGTGCGTATTAAAGTCTTAAATTAAATTCGAGATGCTTACTTTTTTGTACAGCTTGATCCATGTAGAATCGCCTTTTGAGTCTGTGTACTGCAGACCAAAAAACCAAACCTCACGTAGCCCAATCGTCTTGACAACCTGATCAAACAGTTGTTTGCCGGTTGTTGTCGACTGAATGGCAAACTCCAGTTCAGCGTCCATTGTCGTGACGCGCACATTTAGCTGTAAGGACATAAAAATTAACAATGAGATATGACATTGTATAAGTAATGGTTATGGTAAACAATAAATTTATATTTCGCTAGTAATTTCGATGATTATTTTTTTTTCTCTGAACGATTGCGGGCCGGTCTCTAAAAATGTATTTCGGTAACGCATTTGGTTTGTACGATTGTACGATTCCGATATTGTTTAACAAAACAATTTTCTTATGTTAATGGTTATCCTTATTCCCACAATTTAGTGCTTTACCGTTAAGTCTGTTACGCAGTGGACTACTGTGGACGTAGTAACGCATCGGAAGTATGTAAAAGGCGACTACTATATACATTGTGATAAGTTATATACCGATCAAAAGGTACCGTTAAAACAAAAGTATGTGCTTACTAAGAATGTTATAAAAGCAGATAACAAAAAACTAGATTTCCAAGCCCACAATTTCTAACGGCTAAAGATACGTGCCTTGACAGAATTTGTCTTTACAAAATAATTAAGAATTAAAAGCTAAACTAACATATTGCGCGGCGGGTTTATATATAAGTTCACTAAAATAAGTGTTGCCTCCCATTAAAATTTTCGGGAATTTCCCGGCCCTCGGGGTTTTTTGAAATCTAAAGTGGTATTTGCATTTCTTTCTTAATAAGTACTTACAAAAGTTTCAAGTCAATTGGACTAAAAAAAGAATTTCATAACCATTTTCCATTTGGAGGCGATTTCTCAAAACTAGAAATATCACATATAATCGTATATTTTTTTTGTTACTACGTATTTACAAACTGAATTTTAAGTCACTCGGATTAAAATGTAGAAAATTGTCCATCCCAAGGAAGGCGGAATTTTCACGTGGAGTATTATCATGAATGTTATTTTGCACACTTTTTGGGGACATTTTTAAAAACGAGTCTAACGATCCACATGATAAAGCACACATACTTTTCACTTTTAACAGCAAGTCACCAAATTCGGTGGGAAGATAGCTGATTTCCCTATAAGATCGACATCAGCTACCCAGCTTTTAAAACGAAAATACCAATGTTTTTCCACTGTATTGACGCAAAAGAAAGTTAAGGTTTTTGTCAACGGACTTTTGAGCTTGGATCGAAATTTTCATAACGGATAATTGATTCGCACTTTAAGAGTCAGATAGGCAATTGAGTGGCATTTTTCTTTTTGATAAGAAGAGAAATGACAATTAGGCGGCCAAATAAAATATTTCTTGACACTGCATCAAATAAGCTGTGAGCCACTGTAGTTATAGTTTTCTCATTTTATTTTACCTTTTCTCTCTATTCTCTCTCGGTTTAAAGTGTATGCAAATCAAACGTGACACAAAACAATGAAATTGAAAACGTTTATTTAAATCCAATTAACGTTTTTGGGTTATTGGATGTTGTTATTGATGTTTCTGTTGTTACATATAGTGCTCACACAAGTTCAGACACGTTGGTCCAAACGAGCAAAACTCACTCATGAGACTCACTGCATGCCAGTGTAGCAACGAAAGCAACCGCATAACCAACCAGTCTCTCCTAAGCCCCTTTATGTTTTTACCCCAGTTAAAAGCTCCATTTACGACAATTTGTCGCATTTTGATAGATGAATGCATAACAAATCGCTCTAAGCTGTACCAACATTTTGGCCTACGGACGGTTTTAGTCAAGCCGGAAACCATAAAGAAAATATTAAAAAACATTGCAGCAGTCTTAAATGACTGTAAAAAAATTTTAAAAGTGCTATAGGCTGTAGCAAATTTTTATATAACTCAAAAAAAACAATACATATATCAAAAATAAAATAAAGATAAAATTAGTTTGTTTGGTATTATAGTTTTTATGTACTGGACAAATTGTCGTGTCTTTAACTTTAAACTTGTCATATTTTTGTGGCTTAACGAAGCTGAAATTGGAAACCATCTACGTGTTTCTAGCACGACAGGGTAGGATAAAAAGTTATACTGAAAGCACTCATAAGCACGTTTTTTGATACTGAAAACGGCATCCAAAACACACCAGAAACGACTTCGATATTTCAATAATAAAAAAATAAACTTGTTGACTTGTGTCACTTATCGAAGTCCGCTAAATTCAAATTAAAAGTCAAAATGAGAATATCTCGTTATCTCAGAAAACTGTTCTAGTCGTTTATTTTGCACAAAAAAAGTTTTTGAAGCAGCCCAATTTCGTAAAAAAATCAAATTCAGGACAATCATCAACGAATCTTTCGTATTTTTATACCCTGAACCCATTCAAAATGGGTAAAAAGGGTATTATGGTTTTGTGCAAATGTATGTAACAGGCAGAAGGAAGCATTTCCGACCCCATAAAGTGTATATATTCTTGATCAGTATCAACAGCCGAGTCGATATAGCCATGTGTGTGTCTGTCCGTCCGTCCGTTTGTCCGTCTGTCCGTCCGTCCGTCTGTCCGATTGTCCGTCAGTCCGATTGTCCGTTTGTCCGTCTGTCCGGCCGTCCGTATGTATGAACGCGTCAATCTCAGAGACTATAAGAGTAAGAGACTTCAGATTTGGAACATAAGCTCACCTAATCTTTAGGCAGTACAAGATTGTTCGATTTTCGATTACTCCTCCCGTTTCTGATATACACATGTGATCGATAACAATAAAATCTTAAATTTGGAAAAACTTTGAGACGCCGTTTGAAACATTAAGCAAAATAATAACAGTCTGTGAAATTTGTATTAAAAATCGGTTGAGAAACATCGGAGTTATGGAACATTGAATTTGAGTATGTCTATGCGCGTACCCACACACACACACACACATATATACTTGCAAGCACTGACTGTACGCGTAAAGTAAAGGGTTCAGGGTATCGTCTTGTCGGGATCACCGACTAGAGCCTTCTTACTTGTTTGATTTGAGATATTAACATTTGTATTTAAAATAACTTTTATAACCATTCTTCTTCACAGTCTCATAGATTCCGAAACATTTTCGAGGTCATTAATAAAAAGAAGACAAATTAATTTTTT
This sequence comes from Scaptomyza tumidula, assembly GCA_035044465.1. Lineage (NCBI taxonomy): Eukaryota > Metazoa > Arthropoda > Insecta > Diptera > Drosophilidae > Scaptomyza > Scaptomyza tumidula. The sequence goes on along the minus strand of JAWNNW010000835.1, from coordinate 164,023 downwards.
GTTAAGATTTCGTATAAAACCATTTGTTTTGTTAATTTTAATTTTTTCACAAGAAAAGGCTGTCTACGTCTTTATCTTAAAATTTAATTTTAAAAAATAATAATTCCGGACGGTTCGTTTATAGTTGTCCTTAATTCGATTGTTCTATAATTTGTGCTCCCCCATTAACTTTTTTCGAGCACCTTAGTTAAATATACCTAAATAATTATTTTTTTATATTACTTAAGCGTAAATATTTTTTTGAACACACCGTTTTCTGCTTAACGCTGCCGGCGTAAAGCGAGAAACGCGGACGGCTGTCGGATACGACGACCATTTTTGGAAGCCAAATCTTTTTTAGTAGATCTTGTATGTTTACAAAGATTTTAATAGCGCGTGACACACACACGCATACACAAAGTTCAAATCAAGAAACAGGTAGCTTGCGTGAAAAAATGGCTTTAAAATCAATTATAGACAATGCACGTCGTGTTGTTGTCCAGCAGCAACTGTGGAAAATGAAAAAGTGCCATTTGGTATTTAAGCTGATTAGATAGAACGACGTAATGCCGTTAGCGAGTAAGTGCTCCGAACCTAGAAGCACGTGTCAGAGGCGCGATTGAGGGTAGGTAAGGGAACAAACCCGAACTACGTGACCTATTTTTAGCAAATTCTCCCCTCGGTGACCAACCGTAATATATTACAAGACCCCTCACCCTACTCCTACCGTTTATTATATCAGCAAAAAGTGTATAAAAATTTATGTTTAGCTCAAAAAACGTGAATATTAACTAAATGATAAAAACTTACCCCAAAACAAGTAAGAAGACTAGTCGAGAAATTCCAAATAACGTATACTTAACGCTAGCAGTCAGTGCTTGCATGAATGTGTGTACGCGTATATTCCATATTTGACTTAGCTTCAATGTTCCATATCTCCTACGTTTCTCAACCGATTACAATAAAAATTTCTCAGATTTTCATAGCTTCTTATATAGCTTCAAACGCATTTTCAATGTTTCCAAATTCAAGTTATCGATTATTTGAAACACACTGGTACTGTCTAGGTTCTAGACTAGTGGTCGGCGAACTTTTTGAATCATGACCCCAAATATTTTTGTCAAACTTGGCGTTACCCCCGTTAAAGAAGACCAAAAATAAATAAATAAATATTTATTTTAACCCATAAATATATACTTTTAAATGAATTGCTACCCCACAAAAGTTGTATGGAAGTTCAGGAAGTTAAATATATACTCTTTTAAATGAATTGCCCCAAAATATTCTTTCGGAAGTTGACTTTACCGCCGTGATGACCAAAATGAAATAAAAAACAAGTAAGAAGGCTCTAGTCGAGAAATCCCGACTAGACGATACCCTGATCCCTATACTTTACGCGTACGGTCAGTGCTTGGAAGTGTGTCTGTGTGTGTATGCGAATACTGCATACTGCATACACAATTTCAATGTCCCATATCTCCGGTGTTTCTTAACCGATTTAAATAAAATTTTCACAGATTTTCATTATTTTGTTTTATAATTCAAATTGCATCTCAAAGTTTTCCAAATTCAAGATTTTGTTGTTATCGATCCCATGTGTATATCGGAAACGGGAAGTGTTATCGAAAATCGAAAACAAACTTGTACTGCCTAGGGATTAGGCGAGCTTAAGTTCCAAATCTGGAGTCTCTAGCTCTTATAGTCTCTGAGATCGACGCGCTCATACATACACACAGAGACGGACAGACGGACAGACGGACATGGCCATATCGACTCGACTGTTGATGCTGATCAAGAATATATATACTTTATGGGGTCGGAGATGCTTCCTTCTGCCTGTTACATACTTTTGCACAAAACCATTATACCCTTTTTTCCCATTTTTAATGGGATCAGGGTATAAAAATCTAAAACTTGCAAGGTGCAAATGGGGGTAAACCCTTAATATGAACATGAAGAAAACGAAACCGTTATCGTAACATAAATGAATTGTTTGTGATTGTTACCGTATTGAAATGAAACCCTAAAACCGCAAACAAATTATGGTTAAACCATTTTCCTCTTATGTTTGGACACAATAATATTGGGTATTCAATTTGACAAATTGTCTTGCATCTAAGGCATATATTTGACAAGAATTAAGGATTCCTCTTTTCCCGCATATTTAAAGATTTGCGAAATAACTTACCGATTTTGGCGACATAATGCTTCTTAATTATATTAGCCCAGTTGTCGTTGAAATTGTTACGGTTGTTGGGTGGCCCAAAATATTTCACGCCTATGCTTTTTCTTCTTATGTTGTGGCTTTAACTACTTTAATAGCTCAGGCTGCAATAAAAGATAAAATAAAAAACAAAATCAATTAATTGGGTCAATAACAAATGCATTCGTCGCATGCAGAAGTTTTTCAAATTGTGCTCCAATACATTAAAATAAACATTAAAAAATATATTTTATGCCTTAAGTGAAATAAAATTGCACAAAATAATTTCATAAATTCTGCACATCAAGTTACAAATAAACACAAATATAACAAAAAAGAAAGCTCTATAGCTTGAGATACTCTCAACCCTAACCGCTACGCGTATAGTAACTGTTTGCAGGTAGGTGTATGTGTGCACTGGTATACCAAAAGTATACCAAATTGTGCGCTACTAAAAGCTTGGCTTAACTTCTCCGAATATTCTCGACCAAATTTTGGCAGATTACTATTATTTTGTCCGTGAGATGGATGCGTTCATACTGACCGACGGATATAGACAGACAGAGGGACATACTCAAATCGACTCGGCTGTTGTTGTTGATCAAGAATATATATACTTCATGAGTTAAAAGATGCTTCCTTCAGACCTGTATATATATTTCGACAGACAACATAAACGATCTGCCCCTCGAAGCTGTTAACAAGGCAAACCACTCCACTTACCCACAATAATTGTTGAGCTTTAATTTTTTTTTGCTTCAGACCGATTATATATAAAAGCTATAAGAATAGTTAATTTAATGGAAATATCGAACTTTTGACATTAAGACATCCAAAAAATTAATTACAAAAAAATTAAATTAAGACATTAATAAATTATGTATATATATTTGAAAAGGGTATCCTTTTAAATTACAAATATGTATATATATATATATATATATATATATATATAAGGCCATACACACTCCGTCTCCACCCCCGCTTAAGACAAATGATCTGCACCCAAAACTGCATTGCTCACACAATCTGTTACAGTACACTGCACCCATTATGTGAAGTTTGGACAAAGTTTTATGATTCCGCAAGCAAAGATGACTCCAGCACTATTCTTATTAGTGAGGTTTTCAAATAGACTTGAAACCGAAAAAGCAAATCCTAAAGCAAGTGACACTGTACACTATTTTTACAAGCTAAACGTGTGGATCTTAATATGTCACACCACCACAAGCCACCGGAGCGGTAACATAGCAACTTTGAAGCAATTAAATTCAGCAGCGCATGACAAGTTTGTCATTTATGTGGACAACTATTGAAGAAGAAGAGGCGAAATCAAAATCTTTTGATATAAATGCTTGTATCAGAGCAGCCTATATGACCAATAGCTCCCCTACGAATAATATATGTTCAATGCTAATTGCATTTCACAGCATAAATTGGAATTAGCTCAATTTCTTCTCGTCAAGCACATCAACGTTAGCTACTTTCCAAAATACACCTTACAAAGCACATTGTAGAACCGATATTTTGATTAATTTTATGGTACAAAAAGAGTACGAAGTTGGTCGAATCGTGTTTTTTTTGTTGCTTTTTTGACCATATTTCCTCCCTTAAGTATTGTTCGAAAACAGTAAAATTTCCAAAATTGTTAAAAACTAATCAGTAATTTGTTTCTTTAAATGTTTCGTTCCTTTTACGTTTTGTGTGCTGGATTTTCTAACATAAGTTGTCATCGTAATAAAAATTCAACAGACGTTTTTACACATGGCACTTGCTATCTGACGTAGCCATATTTATTTGGTACACAAGCAATTTGCTCAGCAAAAGTATTTGCTTTTTTTAAGCAGCTAACTTTCTGTTTTACATATTGTTTATACAAATTAAACAAAAAAAAAGATCATTTCACATTCGTCCGTTAGCAATTAAATTTTATTTTGGTATAAATATAATGACAATTGTGTATTTAAACGCAAACGAGTGTGGAAAATCAATATCAAAAATCATAATTTTTATTTTAGAACTTTGGGAACATCATCAACTAACCTGCCACAAACTGTGACTCTAGCTCAAAAACTGTGGAAGATATAGGCGTTTCCAATCTCAAAATGCGGGAGTAGGGGTGGAAAGGGTGAGCGTAGCTATATTGACACTTTGTCTGACGCAGACATGGATGAGGATATTTGCAAAGTTCGAGACTATAGCGTAAAGATTCATACAGACAGATGTACAGAGTATTGAATGTTGCACAAAACTAATATATATAATATATATATATTCATCGACAACTAAAAAAACAAAACAGCTCAGTAGCTTAAATAAGCAATATATAAAACGGCAAAAACATGTAAGGAAGCTATGTTCGGTTTACCGAATATTATACACATTTGAAAAGCATACATGATATTTTTCATAAACACGCACATGGCTATATATTATTATATTATTATTATAAATGTCATGACAGACGCTTTACAAATACGTAAAAAAAAAAATTCATTTTTAAGCCCAGAAAAGCTATTCTCAAAAGAGCATAACATTTATTTATATTTATTTATTTTTATTTGTTTTATTTTTTTGCAAAATACTAATGACGACTGTGTGCATTAATGACATACATACATTTTTTATACGTAAGTAGACTTATGTAAATATATTTGTTTACTTATGCACAAATAATTTAAAACGGGTATGAGCTAACGTTTTCTAGCTAAATCTATATTAATAATCATTTGCTAAGACATTCAAAAATTCGGTTTTTGTTGTTGTTAGGTTTGCACAAATAATGACATCATGCCAACTTTATTATCGCTTCTGCTTGAATTTCATGAATAGATACCGCTTTATCGAAACACATCAGCACACACATTTATACATTGATGTTAAATACAAATAAGTTTTGTAACCCTCTCAACACTCAAACCATTTTGTGTTTAAGGCCACAGATTTTAAATATCTCTCACTTTTTAGAAGCTAGGACCCATAACTTTGCGACAATTGCTAAACAATAAATAAATAATTCAAACTCGTTATGCCTTAATTTAATTATTTTTAACTTCGAGATAAAATAAAAATTCTTTTCTTATTTGCCTTTTTGTTGGCATTGAAGACACAAAAAATTCCTATGTAAATTTTAATTTAAATAATGAGAAAACATATATTTTTTGATAAGCAACAACAGCCGATACGATTTTGCCATGTCCGTCTCTCTCGAAGCATGAACGCGTCCATTTTAGAGACAATTAGAGGTAGAGACTTAAGATTTGGGGTTCGGGTTCTCATATACGCGACGGAGTAACATGTTTGTTTCAAATAATCGATAACTTTCTCCAATTCTGATTATCAAATGAAATTGATAACAATAAATTCTGGAATTTTGAAATTGTGAAGTTTATTTATCATGTAGTAGCGCAGTATTGCATGCATTTTCTGATTTGCGTATGCGCACACACATATTGCGTAACTGCGTTCTGGGTATCTCAAAGTCTATCATTAAGCTTTTTTTATTTTTCATTGCTTCCTTTAAGGTATTGTCACAAGACCTTAGATCATTTGGAGTAAAACTCAATAACATCTGTACTCTGTTGGACTCAATAAACTTTACAGACTTAATTTAACAACTAAACATGTAGCCGATTTTAATATGAATATAAAAGTTTAAGCCTTAAAACCATGGAAAATAAATTGTTTACATAAAAAGCCAATGTCATTTCGTGACTTTTTCCCACTGCAAAACGGGTTTGTTTTTTTTTTTTTAATAAAAAAGCCTTACGTCAACTCTCAATTATATGTGCAATTGTTATGTGCAAACGACTTTTATAACTTTAATATTTTTAAAGTTTGATACCGAAGGTTAAAAGTATATCGGTTGTGTGCAATGTCCGTGATGATCCGTCTTTCCGTCAGTCCGTCCGTCCGTCTGTCCGTGTCAACGTATCTTTTTTGACTCCCCTAAAACGAGTCCCTTGAAACTTTGCACATATTTTGGTAAATGTGTTCGTCAAAAAAGTGTTAAGATTAGTGCGCTTCGCCCGCATACACATCGATAGACATCGAAACATATTTCCACCAAAATTTGAGTGCCACGACCTCCTATGCCACCCGCCTTTTAAAATTGGAAACCCCCTTTCTTCCACAGTCTTGGAAAAAAAATCAAATAAGTGGCAAGTTAACTTGCGATGTTCCGCAAAGATTTGCATCAAACTTTTTCTGAACGCCGCGGTCACCTCTGTCGCCCCGTACACTCCCTTTTCAAGCAGACTCTCTACCAGCCATTTTATACTGATATCAGTGCGTACACCTGCAACATTCAATTGGTTTTTTAGATAAATGTGCAAATAAGTTATTTTTTTTAATTCCGTTAGACCTACTCCCTTCTTTAATCATAAAGCGTTTACATAAACTCGCCAGGCAAATCCACGAGATAGGCTTTCATAGCGTTTTGCTTATTAACTGCACTTAATGAGTTTAACCTTGAGTCAGCAGAGCAACGTACACGTTTAAGTTAACCGCGTGAGAGCGGTGTGAACCAAAAAAAAACAAAGAGAGCGACGTGATGCTTATGTTGCGTATGCACAACGAAACGCAATGGAAGCCAATTAAGCGATATGGCAACAGCACACAAGATGGATTTTTCACCTTCGCTTTTATAAAAGGTACTTTTTGTTTTTATTCGTGAAAGAAAAGCGATAAAATTTGTTTTACTACTCGTAATGGATAAACTCTAAAATTACTTGGTAAATTCTTTCTCTAATACAAAGCAACATTATCAGCTAGTAACATTGGCTATATGACATCATGCTTTGATCAATAAAAGCGGAGCATCTATGACAAAAAATTGCAAAACATAGGAAATCGTATTATTTTTGTGCGGCTTCGTTGCCATGTTGTGAAAAAAAGCTTTAGTTAAAAAAAAACTATGCGTGACTAATTCGTTTTACTGAAATAATGTTAAGAAAAAATGTTCTTAAGGTTCAGTTACTAAAAAATGTGTCGGTAATAAATTTCAATAAATTTCAAAGTTCAGCATTGCAAATTATTTGTAACGCCACATCGGAAATGGGTATGTGTTTCAGATCCCAAATTTCCCAAATCCCCTCCGCCTTTAAAGCAAAAATGTTTAATAGTTCTTGAGCTAGGGTTCCAAAATTTGGTGGCAAGTTAGCTGACACTGTCTCTCAAAGTTGTCCATTGATCGCATCATACAGTTTTTAAGGGTGCCACCCTTTACAAGCAAGCAAACTTTAATACTAGTGTCAGAATATTCCACAGTCGGTTGCGTCCGACTCCACCTTTTTAACTTGTTGGCGAATACTTATGCGAAAATCACTTTTTGGTCAAATATTTACATAACTTTTTTTTTTTATTTTACAAAACGCGTGTCCCTTATCTGCGTAGACTTCTTATAACAAAGAGTTTGTTCGTATTTTCTCATTTGTTTTTTTTTTTTTTTTTTGACTTGGCAAAAAGCAATTTAATTAATGCCCCCCGTACTGTTTTTGGAATAGTAGTTAGTGCGTGAACCTGAAAGAATGTTTTATGTTTTGTTTAACAAAGCAAACATGCAAACAAAAACAAGTGAAAACGTTGCAGTCGGGCGCAGCCGACTGTAAAAATATCTAAAACTCGTATTTAAACACGTGGTAAACAGTTTGTTGGCAAAGGGCGGAATGGTGGCGGAAGGAATGTTCATGGCCTAAAAAAAATGTTTTGCTGAAAAACTTTAAGAAAAGACACCAGTTATCCTCCCAAAAAAGTGATGACCCTAGCCTAGACACATGCACCTCCGTTTTAAAGGCTGTAGGACGCACCTCGAGGTGAATCGACTAATCACCAATTTCTCAGCTCGCCCAGTGGGCGTAGCGCCCCTATATTGACTCGTGATTTTTAAAATTTCTTGCTTAAAAGGTGTCCAAGAAACGCGCGTTTATTTAAACGGACGGACATTCCACAAAACCATTGCACTGTTAAAGCTCTAAAATCTCGTTTAGCTCAAAAACACATTGAAGACAGTTGGTAATTATTAAGCAGAATAAGAAGTATTTTTGTTTTGAAGCATGTAACATATTTTGAAAAGTTAAGATATTATTGTTAATCGGAAACGGAAAAGAATTTGACAACTTGAAATAATCTTGCTCTGCCTATAGCTTACGAGAGTTTGTATTATAAGAGAGAAGCAGACAAACGGACATGGCTGTATTGACTCGGCCGTTGGTGCTGATCAACATTATACTATATGGGGTCGGTGATGCTTCCCTTTGTCTGAAACACACAGTTGCACAAAATTCATTCATTAGAGCCTTTTATATAACATGAGTTCAAAATTTCTTCTAGTCGAGATCTTTCGATCTTTATTTAGATAGAGTATTTCGGCTTCGGTTGGTTGCATTCAACCACTTGTTTTCGATGGCTGTCAAAGTCACTTCCGTTGGCAACTTTTCTCTCGCATATGTACAATCAAATCATGTGCATATCTTATCTAACAACATACCTAAGCAAACACACAATCATTTGTGTGGCAATTGCTCCAAAAATAATTTATATCAGCATTTTTATGCGGTCCGAAACTTAAAAAATATCTAGCAAAATAAAAGCTCAGAAAAAATAGCAAAAAAAATTGTCAATCGGACAAATAATTGATGACAACACAAATTACGACATACAATTGGGTCTTTTGTTTTTCTCGACATAACTTTGCGCTATCAAGCGGGGTTGTTTTTCGGGTCTCTTTCCCTCTGTAGTCTCTTGCATCCACTGACTATCATGCGGTCATGGCTTGACGAAAGCTCACTTAGTACTTTTGACGCGACACGCAGCCGAGTTGATATATGAATGTTCGTCTGTTAGTTAGTATGTACAAACGCGTCGATCTCCGAGACTATAAAAGGAAAAAACTTGAAGTTTGAAAAAAAAAAAATTTAGATCTTCTTAATTGTAAGTAGAATAAAGTTGCTTGTTTTTAAAAGGCTTTGATTATTTTTAACTAGTTTGATCATAAGGCTTAGTTGTATATATATATATTTGAAGTTTCTTGCTAAGTTTGTAATGAAGACTCGTTCGTCCAAACAAATAGTCATATTTAATGGGCTCAGAGTACAACATAAGGAAAATGCAGGAACAAACCGTCCAATGTGTCTTGTGTTATGTATGTTTTGCGTGTTTAAATTTAAATCAAATTGTTTGCTTTTGAAAGTATTAACCTTGATTATGAGTAAAGAGCCACCAACCGAAAAAAAAAATACTAAAATCAAATTCGTCACTTTAGGAAATACATACAAATGACAAACAACATGGCACAATGAGTCATTGTGTAAATTAATAGATAACTATTTTTACAATCTGAACCCACGAAATGGCTGAAAAGCAATGTTTAAAAACTTGGATCGAAGTAGCAAAAGAGGTGAAATTTTCGATATTCACTGCTTCGACTGTTTTCAACTTATCAAAGTGAGCGTTGCTGCTGCTTCTGTGAAAATGGAAAAAGAAAAAAGAAGCAGTTGTTGTCGTTTAAAATGTGGTGACTTATCTTAGAAAACACAGGCATAAATACCAATGACGGCACACTTTATGTACAGTTTGCCAAGTAAATGTTTGAGCAAGGTACAAAATTTTAATGTTTTCACGTTAGAGCTAGTTTTCACTATAGTAGGTACTTTTAATGGATTTAGGCCACATTCGCGAGATATAGTTTTTCCACAATCATTCTTCATCTCATTCTCAAGTGATCTGGCCAAACAAATTTTGACTTTTATGGATCTGCGCATTTCTAATTTAATTAAAAGTAACTGTAAATATGAATTCCACAACGAAAATGCACCAAAAACGTGGTGTGTAAACCTTTTTGTGGCAGTTGAATTTAGTGCCTTTGTTAGTATTTTTAATTGTTTTTTGTTAATGCCAATGTTTTTTAAGTTCTGTTTAATAGGTTTAAGATATAATTGACTGAATTACTTAAAAAAAAAAATAAAAATTAAAAACAACAACTTTTAGATCTAAAATATCTAAATTTTTCACCATACCAAAACATTTAGTTGGCACACTGTATACGTTGATTTGTTTCTGCAATGATTTCCTTGTGCTTGCTGTCGACGAAACGCACATAACTTTTTGTTTTATTTTCGCCCACTTGTTTGTGTCGCGATCGTCATAAACAATTTGCATGTGTGTGTATGTAAGCAGACAGCACAAACATAAACCTAACATTTTAAATCTGTAGCCAGAAAAAGCAAGTTAGGTATTGAAAACCTCGACTGCTGCTTTTGCTTAAAATCATCCTTTTATCGATTTCATGCTTTGCTTCAACTGCGACTCCTTTTTATCAGAAGCGAGTAGTAAGCAAAAAAAACTGTTTGCAGTTTATTAAACACTGATGGAAAGGGTATAGGGTTTGTATTAAATTTATATTACAGGAAGAAAAACCAAATTCGACCCCATAAGTATGTCTGTATATCCCTAATCAGCATCAACTGCCGAGATGATTAAGCTGACTATATAAATAATTAAAGACTATATAAGCTATAAAAACTGTTGAAGAAATAAGTGTAAGCAAGCAATAAAAGGTTGTTTTTTATTTCAGCTTTTTTGAACACCTGGGGAACATGTTTAAGTGAAAAATGACGAATGGTCTTGACAGTTTAAGAAATCTTCGATTTTAAAACATATTTATATATGACTCTTTAAGGTATTTTCTCAAAATCGCAGGTTATTCGGACATAATCTCACTGAGATATTGAGTTGTGCGTTAGTGGACTTACTGATCTTTGCTCCTAATATTTTCATAGCATAACAGTTTATGCGCCTTTTTCTCAAAACTACTTTTAATAAATCGGTGTCCACGCCATCTTATAAAGGACTGGTTCTATCCGAAAATGTTAATCGATTCTTTTTAAATACAAGTTTACAAAGGAATTGTTCGCGAGCTTACAGCTGTAAAAATTTTTGTTAAAAATCGAAATTGTGACTTTACAACACGCCAAAAACATTAACTTTAGGATTTACGTTATAATGACTTAACGACAGCCAATTGAAATTGTTGCTTGACAACGCATCAAATAAGCCTCTGTACATTTGCACAAAACCATTATACCGAATTAATGGTTTTGGGTAAAAAAAACTTGAAGTCCAAATGCTAAAGAAAGCTGCAAAGACAAAAGAAAGCTGCGGACTTAAAGTTATGCGGCCAACGATGGTTCCCCACTAGCCACCATCATCACCAACACAAGGCCAAGCAAAAAACAAGTAAGAAGACTCTAGTCGAGAAATGCCGACTAGACGATACCCTGAACCCTATACTGTACGCCTACAGTCAGTGCTGGCAAGTATGTGTGTGTGTGCACGCGCATACTGCACACTGCATAATCAACCTTCATGTTGCATATCTGTGATTTTAATAAAAATTTCATAGATTGTAATTTTTTGTAACATAAGTAAACAAATAATACAAAAAAAAAACAAAAACAAAGATAATGAATTATACGTTCTTCGTTTTAGAAAAAAAGCAAATAAAACAAGCGTTAAAGATATTTAACATATTTTAACTATGTTTCTAATCATAAAATAGTTACGGGCCAAAATTAACGCACAAAAGTGTTGACAAACTGCGATATTATCAAAGAAAAAGACCATTGCCGCTCTTCCACACCTCTTTTAAAAAAACAGACAGAAGGACGGACGAACAATTAATATTTAAAAAATCCGATAGCAGAGCAAAAACATAACGGATAGTGTGTAGTTTAATTTATTTTCACACAACTAATTGCTGCCACATAGACCGCGTTAAGCTGTACAATGTTCTGTGCAGTGAATGACAAATTTTTGAAAGGTGTATCAATAAAAAATGCACATCAAAACTTCATCGTTGAAGCTCATACTTCCCATATAGCCATCATCCTCTTTGTATACATTGCAATTTTAAAATTTGTTTTGTCAAACAGTTATTTAGAACAAGCTGTTGTCACTGCGCAATTAGGCGCATACGAGCGCAAATGGAGCACGATAACAGCGCAGGTTGTCTTAAATACGTTTATCGACTAAAAAAACAACACTGGCAATTAGTATGAATCTGTTGAGCTGTGCAAAACACCACACTATCAACGTTTTTATTATTATACCTTGATCCCATTAAAAATGGGGAAAAATGGTATAATGGTTTTGTGCAAAAGTATGTAACAGGCAGAAGGAAGCATCTCCGACCCCATAAAGTATATATATTCTTGATCAGCACCAACAGTCGAGTCGATATAGCCATGTCCGTCTGTCCGTATGTATGAGCCAACCGATCTCAGAGACTATCAGAGCTAGAGACTCCAGATTTGGAACTTAAGCACGCCTAATCCCTAGGCAGTACAAGTTTGTTTTCGATTTTCGATAACTCTTTCCGTTTCCGATATACACATCGATAAAAACAAAATCTTGAATTGGGAAAACTTTGAGATGCTATATGAATTATAAAACAAAATAACGACAATCTGTAAAATTTTTATTAAAATCAGTTTATAAACACCGGAGATATGGGACATTGAAGTTGTGTATGCAGTATGCGCGTAGAAACACACACACACACATACTTGCAAGCACTGACTGTACGCGTTAAGTATAGGGACCAGGGTATCGTCTAGTCGGGATTTCTCGACTAGAGCCTTCTTACTTGTTTTTCATTGTGTTTATACTGTTAAAACAGGAATATATCATTATTTTTAAAGGATAATTTAATTTTTGAATTTTATAATATATATTTATGTAAGAAAGGCAAACTTAATGGGTAAAATGAAATATTTTCAATACATTTTGATTTTTTTTTTTTTAAGCCCGCTTTCGTAAACGTAATAATTTATATATATTTATATACATGTACAAGAAACCGAAAGCCCAATATTTCTAATCTGTCTTGTGTTTTTAGATTAGGGAAAAAAATGTTTTTTTTTTTTTTAAATCAAAATCATTTTTAGAGAAACAAGCTTCAGCTTAAGATCAGTTCTTCTTTGCTAGTACCGTGTAAGCTTGTGCTCATATAAGAGCAAACAAGTAAGGCTCTAGTCGAGATATCCCGAGCTTAAGTTCCAAATCTAGTCTCTGAGATGGTTTGGCTCATACATACGGACAGACGGACATGGCTATATCGACTCGACTGCTGATGCTGAGCAAGAATACATACACTTTATGGGGTCGGAGAAGCTGCCTTCTGCCTGTTACATACTTTTGCACAAAACCATTATACCATTTTTTCCCATATGGGATCAGGGTATAAAAAGAGTACATGCGAGTTGTTTGGTTTTGAATATTTATTACCTCTAAAAAATATTTAATATAATTTAGGTTTTTTTGTTAAAATTTCAATAACGAATAATATTTTTTGACGGATTATTTTTTGAAGATGGAATTGGGAACATGAACTCAATTTTGATCGCCATTGTAAGTACTTCTGTGTAAGAATTTAGTGATTAATTAAAGATTTTGTTCTCGCCGTTCCAAAATCTGTGTTTTCCATAATTTGGAGTTTTTGTTGATAAAAATCGATGTGTTTAATTTGTGTGAACTTTTTTTTTGGGTTTAACAAATTATTTTCAATCTTTGTTAAGCTGAATACAAAGTTATAGGTACAGACGAATGTTGATGCTCAAATAGGCATGATTGCATTACACTATAAGGTACTGGCCACAGACGTCACTCTGCTGATTTTGCTGACTATAAACTTGAGGCACTGTGTCTGTTTCTGTGTCTCGGTTGAAAGACTGAACACCTGCCCGCTGCAAGCAGCGTCGTGTGCTGTGGCACTTAGCTATTTCTTGTTGTTTTTGTTATTATTGCTTGTTATTGGTCAGATTTTCTTGTTATTGGTCAGATTGGCTTGTTGCTGTTGCTGCCGCTTGACTAGCGCTTTTAGAAAGTATGTCAATTTAAAGAAGCCGTTAGCTGCACAGCTAGGCAGTCAGCCACACAAAGTCGGCTATATCAATGCGTTTGCCTTAATGTTCTAAGTTCAATTTGTATACCAACCCAAGCGAGAAATTATTGGTGTTATCGAAATTGTTGTTTTAGTCGTCGATGCTTATTGTTCCATTCACAAACTTGAACACAACACACGAAAAAAAATAACATTTATTTTAAACTTACTAAAAAAGTCACAAAAACCAGATTTGCGTCTGATTGAAACGAGCACGCGTTAGCGACTGTCTAAAAGCTTACTGCTGCGATTACTTCCAAAAGAGTGTGGCACAGAAAAGGGAGCGCGTGGAAATAAGCAAGGCGAAGAAGCTAACACAAGCAATATCACACACACAAACCTTAAAAGAGGTAGAGGAAGAGAGGGATAATGCGGAATTTTTTGTGATATTACCTTGAAGGTATATCAATAGCATGGCATGAACAGATGTGAAAGAAAGTAGATCTAGCGTAAAATTAGGAGCTTACTCATGTTGAGCACAACAGCTACAATCAATTGAAAGTTTATACAAATCCCCACATATGGAGGACATATAAACACATGTATAATTACAGGCATATCTCGAATAACACAAGCGGTTTGCAGATATTCGTCGCAATCACAATTCAAATGAGAAAATAACGCATATGCGATGTATATATGTATTTGTTTGTTTCTAACCACTTTAAAAATAGTTTATACATTTTTGTTGTTCTTGATTTCTTTTTTGTTCAATACACAAAACAAGAAGGAAGACTCAATTTGACTCGAAGATACCCTAAGCCTTTAACTTAACGCGTACCGTCATTGCTTGTTCGAACTGCTGGGATCATAGTAAAGCATAAGTATATAATTGAAACATCTACGGATTTGCCAATCGATTAGTTAATTTGTATACCCTGATCCCATTAAAAATGGGAAAAAATGGTATAATGGTTTTGTGCAAAAGTATGTAACAGGCAGAAGGAAGCATCTCCGACCCCATAAAGTATATATATTCTTGATCAGCATCAACAGTCGAGTCGATATAGCCATGTCCGTCTGTCTGTCTGTCCGTCTGTATGTATGAACGCGTCGATCTCAGAGACTATAAGAGCTAGAGACTCCAGATTTGGAACTTAAGCTCGCCTAATCACTAGGCAGTACAAGTTTTTCGATTTTCGATAACTCTTCCCGTTTCCGATATACACATGGGATCGATAAAAACAAAATCTTGAATTTGCAAAACTTTGAGATGCAATTTGAATTATAAAGCAAAATAATGACAATCTATGAGTTGTGTATGCAGTATGCAGTATGCGCGTACACACACACACACACTTGCAAGCACTGACTGTACTGACTGTACGCGTGAAGTATAGGGATCAGGGTATCATCTAGTCGGGATATCTCGACTAGAGCCTTCTTACTTGTTTTACTTATACTAGCATTTTTAGTGAAAGGTGTGCAAAATTTTCCGTCAAAACATTCATTGATGTTTGAGATACGTTTTGTTTTGTTTAGCTCTAAGGGAAAATTCTGCAATTTAAAAGAAACATTTGTTTTTTTGGTTGCTGAATCCGAATCCATGACCAATTCCTCTCACCATAACCTTTAAAAAAATATATATAGAAATGGCGAACACTATCTATATTGGCTTTTTAAGATCTGCCTGCTAAGGGTGTGGCCTAAAAAGTTTGGTAACATAGCTTGTAAAGACGTCAGTAGCTATCTTGACACCAATTTTTTCAAGATATGGGCATTTTCGACTTATAAAGGCGGTGCCCAGGGCAGGGGGACTGCAAAACTTTGCCGCAGTGCTTTTGGAGACGTCACTAGCTATCTTGCCAACAAAAAGTACTGACTCTATGTTAGAGACTGTGTACATTTCCAATTTTAAACAGGGTGGGCGAGGCTCTCAGTTATCGATTTGATCTATTTCTCAGCCATTTATAATACTTATCGGTTCAATCTTGTTACTTTATCTATCCAACCCACAAACAAAGTAGTTTGCAAGGTTTTAAGTTTTAAGGCGTATGACTAACAAAATATATTTAGAATTTTCTTACCAAAGGTTTTTTATTTTTGATATTCGTTTTAGAAAAATTCAAATGGTGTAATTTATACAACCTCTGCAACTGAGGAGCAACACACAAGCTGACTTCAAGACTCGGAGCGATGAAAAAAAAAATATCAAGGGGAACGCAAACGCTATTATTTTAAGTTTGAACATTTTAGATTTGCGAACCGAAAATCTTGCATAAAGTGAAACTTTAGATAATATCGTCAGAGCAATAAAATCTTTAATAAGAAAAACTTTGAGCTTCTTTCAGAAAATAATGAAAATCTGTGGAATGTTTTAAGTTAAGTCAAGCATGTAGTAGCACCGGCCTTATCAGTATGGCGAGCATGTACACACACACTGAAAGAGTTGTTGTAGCCTAAAAAACTTTGCCGCAGTGCTTTCGGAGACGTCACCAGCTATGTTGCCAACAAGTTTGCTGACTTTATCTTGAACACACATACACACACACAGTTCGCTTGGGTGAACGTGGTAGAGTCAAAGTCGTAGCCAGAAGATGGCGCCTGTTTCCGGTAGTAAATGCAAAAAACCAAAAATAAACAGTCTTTTCGTTTTTCGGTAAAATATACCGCATATGACACTTACATATTACGTGGTTTTATATTAGTTAAAGTTTTCACAATCGGTTCAGTAGATCCGGGGACCACCACCTACATCTTAAAAAACTTTACCTCTTTATAATATTAAAGATAATAAATAATAATTATAATATAACAATATCATAATATATATCTAATATAAATATATAAACGATGTCACAGACATGTTAGGTGTCACAGACATCTTTTAGGGACAAGGAAAGGCTGTTTCGGGCCTTAATATAGGATGATATTATTTTAATTATTTATTCGTAATATTCCTCTTCTAGCAAGTCAGTAAATTCCGATTTGCCTTTTAAGTACGTGCAAGTCTGACACTTGTTGACACGAGTTGCCTCCGTATCATTTTAGCGGGAAAAAGCTGATTTCACATGACTGAACGGAGCCTTGTTCGAGATGGTTTTATTTGGTACCTTGTACAGTTATTCAAAGCCTTTAACGACGATTTGCGTTTTTTAAATGTAATCAAAACCATATTTGCCATTCACAAAATACGTACCACAGCTGTCTAAGTTCTGTGACACCTACGGTTTGATTCTAGGGATTTAAGAATCTGCTCGAGCTAAAATCTTTAGAGATTTCTGTGACACCTTTGAAGTAGATTTGATATAAGAATATTATTAAGCAAAGGGCTTGGCATAGTATCAAAATTGTTAATGCAGTTTTTCAAGGGACGCCTATACCTATTATTTCACCAAAACTGCGTTCACACTAAAGTCTTTACTTCGGTACCAGAAAATTTAAATTGCGCTCATCCACACGGACACACAGCGTGATGAACATTGCATACATCATACATCAGAGTATAGAAATCGAGTACTTTTTATGCCACTTTTCTTTTTATTAGTTCTGTTAATTGCCCACTAATATAACTGGAGCTAAAAGAAGACCATTACTCAATAATGCAGTTCGATAGCTCTAAAACAGGGATTTATTTGCATAAAAACAGACGGACCTGCGGTCTTAGTTATGTAGACTCTGCTTGCGATCAAAAATAATATATTTAAATACATATATTTTATGGGCTTTTGGTTTCCTTCCTTCTACACGTGGCATATTTTATTACAGAACAAGTAAGGCTCTAGTTGAGAAATCCCGACTATTCAAGAGTTCAAGATTTTATTGTTATCGAACACATGTGTACATCAGAAACGGGAGGAGTTAACGATAATTTAAAACAAACTTGTACTGCTTAGGTCTTAGGCGAAATTATGTTCCAAATCTGGAGTCTCTAGCTCTTACGCTCTTAACGCGTTCATACATACGGACGGACAGACAGACGGACATGGGTGTTGATACCGATCAAGAATATATATTCTTTATGGGGTCGAAGATGCTTCCTTCTGTCTGTTATATACTTTTTCAGTGGGTTCAGGGTATAAATAAAGCCCACTTTTCAAGTTTAAAAAAAAATCTACAATAGTTAATTGCAAATTCCAGTCACTCAATAAGAAATTACCACTGTTGACATTTATGCCCTTAAATATTGTAATTTATGCACGTTGTATCTTTTTATTAGGTCCGCGTTTTATTGTTATATGGAGTTGGCGTTGCAGTAACCGAGTTTTCACATTTGGTATAAAGTAAAAGCATCCCGCGCAGTTTTCAAACGTGATTTGCGGTGGGTGTAAAAGAGCGGGTTACATTAGTAGACGATGCTGACGATTAAACAAACGGAGCGTCTGTTCCTAAGCTAGTGCAAGGGCTTATGCCTAATTTCTCACACAATGTGTTTCACTAAGTGGGTGAAGGGCAATTCTCATTGGATAGCCACAGCTGCTACTGCTGTTTGTGATAGCGAAGCACTTTCAGGGCGTTGCCAGAGCACAAAAGTTGACTAAAGTAGAGACACGAAACTCACCAACCCAAGCCACACATATGTATGCTCATTCACATGCCTATGCACATGCACACATATTATTATTATTAAACAGGTCACACATATATTACTACTTACATGCAAATACATACATACAAGTTATAAACAACAACCCGCGCCAAGCTCTTGCCCACGATCTTGCACTCTCACACTTGCACACGAGCAAAAAATAAAAAAAAAAACAAAACTGGCACAATAAGCTACAACACTAACCGTTTTTCAAATGTTTTTTCGACAATTTTTTTCGCGCTGTAAGTTGACTGCACGTACCGAAAGTCAAATGCGAAATGAGTCGCAGCGCAGCGAATGCGAGCGCACAACGTTTTTATCTGTATGCAATGGACGGTGGACTGAGAGCTTTCGTTTCTTGCTAGATGCTCCATGAAATTGTTATGGCCGGCCACCAGCCCGAAAAGCAAGTCACGCGGCGCATGCTGAAGTTTTACACACACACACACATGTAGCACAGTTGAGTTTTGAGTGAGGATCGCTGAGCGTAACAAGTGTTAGTGGAGATGTCGTCAGGTGGCAACGCTGGTGTAGTGATATTTGAAAGCCAGCGCCCGCTTTTAACGTTTTTAGTTTTGTTACGTAACGCAGCCACCAACGACGCCATTGTTTTTGCTCTATACGCGCCGCTGCCTCTGCGCCCGCTTAACTAGTCAAGCATAACAAAAACAACACGTTTCAGTTATTTACATAAATAAATATGATACTTCTTTAAATCAACAAGCCACTGCTGTACTTGTAGTTAATGCAGCGCTGTCGACAAATGAGCAAACAAATAAGTAATGGGGTTCACAAACGTCATTCATGAATCAGAATAACGTCTTTACGTTTTATTTTAAGCAATGCAGTTGCCTTGACAACAGGCTCTTCTGTTTTTTTTTTTTTTTAAATTGATTGTGTGCGTGCAAAGGAGGTTGGGATATTAAGCTTTTTAGATTGCACTGAGAGCGAGCGCAAAAAAAAGAGAGTGAACGTAAATATGCAACAACAAAGCTACATTTTAGAAGCATGATCACAAAATAAAATGAAATCACTCACCAATCATGGAGAGAGATGAGTCGCCCCGTTGGGCATCGACCACGAGCGAGACTTACACAGATGACAAATACATGCATAAATTCGCTCTAATGTACGCATACAATGATGATGGATTTGATTCATGAATCACGTTTGTGGATCGCAGAGAGCTCAGCGACGGACGCGACTGCGCAGCCGGCAGTTACGTTTCTTTTGATAAAGCTGTGCTAAAATTTCAAGATCGAAATCTTACGTGGCGTTGCTGACTTTTAAATTACCGCTGCCATATCGCCTTAACGCCAAATGGCAAAAATAATAATCCTGTTAAAATATTTTAACAGGCGGATGTCGATGACATCAGCTCCTTTAATAGCGGTTCTTCTTTTTTCTTGCTTGATATAGCGTTAAATGCAGATTCTATACCACGTTCTTGATTTTTAAAATTCAATATTTTATGAGATAAATAAAAAAAAGCATATCGCAAAATTGGAGAAAACTTAAATAAAGCGAGCTATACGATAATTTGTATTCCTTATGTAAAGATTCTTGTTCTTACAGTCCTAGAGATTGACAGCTGGACCGTAATTAAATGAGCCGTCAACGTTAGGAGCTAACATGAAGCTACTGCTGTTTATTATAAGCGCTCTGTTTACAATACCCAATACAAATGAAAAAAAAAATAAATAAAATTGTTGGGTAGCTACGCAAATTTCACAAAAATGGCAACGCTGACACACAAACTGGTTTTGTTTCGGCTAACTGGATGAGCAACGGCAAAAACATATGAACGTTCATGTATGTACTTTTGTATACGAATGTGTGTATGAGAATAAGTCGGCACACATTGTGTTGCCCTCCAGCTTTGGGCATGTTTAAAAAGTAAATTACAAATCGTTCTACTTTCGACTGATAAATCAGCTAATGAATGAACACACACACACAAATCAAAACACATTCTTGGCCAAGGTATATATATCAAGGTAGCCTGACTGGCTCTCTCACAGTTTCTTTAAAAAAGAGAGAGATAACAAAAGCCAACAAGCAATCGACAAAGAGAAAATGCAAATAGTGGTTGACGTGAGCGTCTTTCGCTTATAACTCTGTACACAAATCCGCAAAGGTAATGGGTTTCTTGTATGCACTTCGTAAAAAACAAAATAAAACCTAGTGAAAAGAGACTTAAATCTGCAAATTTCTTTGTATATTATAATAATTTCATGATTGGGGTGCTATGCTTCTTTGGGGCTGAAATATCGATAACGGAAAATCGGTAAGCAACCACATCCCCATAGGTAAAGTAACCAAATTTTGTGAAAGATTAATATTGACGACCCTTTTAAAAACTGCAACACCCAACCAGTACAGTAAATCATTTGTTTAAAGTTTTGGTTATATTAAAAGTATATAAACATGTACATATATATATGCGAGACAATGTATCCCGTGTGAAACCGGATAATACCGCTGGTAGCTGTAGTGTGTCTGCATTTACATACGAAGAATATTTTTTTATGTGGTCGGAGATGCGTTTTTCTGCCTGTTACATACAGTGGCTCACAGCTTAAAAAAAAGTGAAGTGATATACAGTTTAAACTGGAAAAAATACGTAAAAATCTTCAAATGCCAATTAGTTTATATAACATTTAAAAAGGCAATTTTATATGTTGCTTAAATCTTGCGTTGATCTAATAATTAGCTAAAAACTTAAATACATCTAAAAAACATTACAGCATTCATAAAGTCCTGTTTGTTTGATTTAATGTGCTTCCGGATGTTACACTCCAACAGCTCCCACAAATTTTCAAAAAACATTGACATTCGAAGACTGGGCCGGTGAAACTAGCATGTGGAGGCATTTCCAGATAAGCCTGTACTATTTTGAACTTATGATTGGGGTCATTTTTCTTGTAGAACCGAAAATTACGTCGGACTCCCAGTTTCTCGCCACATTGTTCCTGTTCGGTGTCATTGCCCTTGACGTCTATCCGAAATGTCGCTGACGAAGCGCTGAATGCTGTGTTGCACAGTTGATAAACCCAGATTGACCATTTGAGCTATTTGGTGTGAATATTCATTTTTTAGCGATCCAGGACGAGTTTTCGTTGTTCTATTGTCGTTCGTGTACGCATTATTGTTTGTGGCTTGTAATACTCGAAATTCAGAAAAGGACTTAACTGACGAGAACTGGCCTATTTATTCCAAAAGTATTCAAAATCTTCCCAAAATCGGTTTTTCATAATATAACTGCTTAAACCCTTAGCCTAAATTGGGGTTCTTTTTTTGGATACCCTGATTAAGCAGTAGGTGCTAAATATATACCTGCCATCGAAAGTAGGTTTTTTTTTTTAAATAATGTGAAATGAGTTTATGGCAACCAATTAAAATTACTACTTTACACTAATTTAAATAAGCTGTGAACCACTGTATGTACGAGGTGGCATATGAATTAACCAAAGCGAGCGACCTGCAGACGCCAAGAAAGTCTGTAACAGAAGACAATGCAACGTAAACCATTAAGCGCCTTGGAGTTAGTGTGAAAAAACTCCCGTCGTCGATGATAGAAAACCGGTGGTTGCATCACGATGTTAATTGTATTTTTTACACGCTTTTAAAAACATCAGCAACAATGGGTATGCGTTTTCTCGCATATCTTCCTTGTTTCTTGAGCGATTTTGATTCACTGTTCGCAGGTGATCAATATGTTTCTAAAGCATGTTTCTAATTTTTAAAAGTTCAAGACTTTACTATTTAAGACAACAGGCGCATATCGGAAACGGGAACATTATTGATAATATGAGAGGTATACAAGAGTTTATGTTCAAAAATGTAAAGAAAGATAAAAAATATTTTTCACCTAAGCAAGATTACATTATTTTGCATTGTCTTGCTCAAGCGCACAGCGCGCGCGCCCGCAACTTTAAGGCATACTCAATCTGAGCACTCGCACCGTAAATACTGGCTTTTGAGAATTATTAATTTGCGAAATGAGACATTTCACACTGCATGCAACAAACGCCTGTCACTCTCACTTTCCAAATTGCCGCTTTTGTTCTAGTTGGCAGGCAAGAAAACTGTGTTAGTTGCATTCTTAAGGAACAACAAACCAATAAATGTCTGTCGTTAATTTGTATTGGCAACGCCAAAACTAAAAAAAAATATATGAAAAACGTTGACAAAGCTGCGCGCAGGCCGGTTAATGACGCACTCAAACCAATTGCTCAACTCAAGTCGCGCTCTCTCTCACGCACACAGCCACTAGCGTATGCAAGTTTGTGTACGTAGCACATACATATGCATGTAAATAAAGCGCCTCCGAAGCCGCGCACACAGGTATTCCAACATTGCATTACATACTCATTCCGTTTGCGCGATTCTCGCTTGTCATCTCACTTCATTTTTTATTGCCTTCAATGCTACATGATCACACATAAATACGGTACACAAGTTAAATAATGTATATAACAGGCGCATAGGATGGACCGGGTATAAAACATAAATGCCAACTTACTTGTATGAACTTACCTGTAATTTCGTTTGACACCGGTACAAAGTGTTTGCGTGATATTTTTTATTTTTATGTACAAATATACAAACTTAAATCAGTGCTGTTTGTAATAAGATAATGCGCAGAAATCGCACAAAAGTTGAACGAAATAAAAAAAATAATAGAATAAACTGCTTCAGTGGCGCGGCGGGCACAAAAGCACAAAAGTTGGCTAGGGTTGTATTACAACCGAGGGTATCGATAGTTTCGTCTCCTAATATCGCAGTACAAATACTGACAGCTAACCATGAGAGGGAACAAGATTACCCAGCGTTGCGTCAAAAAAAACTGTTGCGCATATACGTCACAAGCCCATATCTCCATATCTCCATATTTCCTATTTTAAAATGCATTCTTTATCTTTAAAGATTTTCGAACTTTGTCATAACATTCAACGCTATGAGCTTGTTCCATGTCTAATCTGTTTACAATAAACAATTATTAATGGGTTTTTTTATTTAAAGATATTGTACAGCTGTTGAATAAGCATATTTTTTTTCTGTGGGTTAAGTGGTCCCATCCTCCGAAAGATGCTCAACCCAAGAATATATTTAAGATTCTCGTTTGTTTTCGTTAATAGCACTATCGGTAAGGACATTTTTTTTTTAGCAAGTGACAAAAGGGCCAAACCATAGAAATGGCATGTTATAGCATCGCATCGGAGCACTTTCGCGTTTATAAAGTCAAACCAATCATTTGTCTTTAAGAAACAATAAAAAAATTGACAAAACAAAAATTAAACAAGTACAAGGCACAAGTCGAGAAATTCCGACTAGACGATACCAAATACTGTACGCCCACAGTCAGTGCTGGCAAGTATGTGTGTGTGTGTGTGTACGCGCATACTGCATACACAACTTCAATGTCCCATATCTCCGGTGTTCCCTAACCGATTTTAATAAAAATTTCACAGATTGTCATTATTTTTCTTAATCTTTTAAATGCCTTTAATGTCTCAAAGTTTTTCAAATTATGGATTTTGTTGTTATCGATCCCATGTGTAAATTGAAAACGGTACTGGTACTGCCTAGGGATTAGGCGAGCTTACGTTCCAAATCTGGAGTCTCTAGCTCTTAATGGGGTCGGAGATGCATCCTTCTACCTGTTACATACTCTTGCACAAAACCATTATACCCTTTTCCCATTTTTAATGGCATCAGGGTATAAAAATGTTAAAATTAATGTTTTTGCCATACGTAGTTGATCAACTGCTTACATTCCTTCCAATGTAAGCCCTCAAGAAAATCATGGCATGTTATGGATTGCGTCACAGTGGGAGTAAACAGCTTTGTTGTAAATTTTAATTTTTTACAATTGCGACGGTGAGATTCGCATTCGATACTTTGTTTGTTTGGTAATGTCTCTGTGCTCACATTTAGGAACTCGGAAATTATGTTAGCACCAACCCTTTTCCATTTATTCTTATTCCTTCATCTAAAGTCTTTTTCAACAAAATGATTTCGCAGAAGTTTAATGAAGACAATAAAAGCTCTTCCTAATTTTTTTAAATTTAAAAACTTAATTAATTTTATTTTGTCGCAGAAGCCATTCAAAATGTAAACAGCACACAAATTTTGTGGTCTAGGATGACGTCACGAAATTAGCTGTTTGCTTAAGCAAAACTTACTTACTAACCAAACTAACCTGCGCAATGCGCAATCAGGTCCTCCTTGATTCATGATAACGAACAGCTTTTAGCTACCGCGTATGTTTGTATGCATCCAATGCGTAGCTTAACTGCTCTCGCTTATCCATTTTATTTTTGCAACGCAATGTAAATTTAAACATACAATGTTTTGCTTTGTGAAAGCAAATATTAAATTTTCTGTCCTGTAACTTATAGTAGGAGTTGTGTTAAATCCCACTTCCCTTGCCTAAAAAGTTGCACCGTGTAAATACGGTATAACTGATCGATGAAACTAAGTCCGTGATTGTAGTTCGTTTGGTTCGTTCTTTCCAGTTAAAGAGTCCTTTCCATGTGAATGTGCGTCAAGTTAGCAACGGTTCACTATTTACGATTTTGGGAACTTGGGTCGAAGCTTGGATGAGTCGGAACGGTCTTAAATGCTTTTTCGACATTAAAACAAAAAACAATGATGCAATGACAATGTAAGCTAAAGACAGGAAAATAATTTCCTCTCTTTTTTTACAGTTAGTAAACGAGCTCTGTACAATAGCACCTATTTTCCCTCATACGATATTCGTATTTTCGTTCATTGCGTATCCATTTCTGTCTGCCGCCGTGTATGAATTTGTTTTTGTTTTGTGTATGGACTGCTCATGCTTGTCGTGTGCATGCATACGTTTACTTCTCGGCCTGCCGCTATATTTGAATTTTTTTTTGTTTTGTGTATTGTGTGCTCATGCTGTGTCGTACATATGTATTCGGCACTGTCTGGTTGCTGAAAACCTCATATGTACATACAGTGTGCCACTTATCTGTTTCGACATGGTGAAAAATTAAGATATTTTCACTTTAGAGGTATATGGTCACCCTGGTTGTTGTTTTTAATTTTTATTTTTATTTTTTATAATTATATATCCATTTTACGTACACATTGCCACTTAAAGGTTTACACAATGTGAAAAATGGGAATTTTTTCACTTTAGAGATGTTTGGTCACCCTGGTTGTTGTGTTTTATTTTTTTTTTATTATTTTTTATAAGTTATTCAGTCAATTATATCTTAAACCTATTAAACAGAATTTAAAAAACATTAACATTAACAAAGAAAAAATTAAAATACTAACAAAGGCACTAAAATCAACTGCCACGAAAAGGTTTACACACCTACGTTTTTGGTGCATTTTCGTTGTAAAATTCGTATGAAGTTCGTATGTACAGTTACTTTTAATTAAATTAAAAATGCGCAGATCCATAAAAGTCCAAATTTTTTTGCGCAGATCGCTTGCCAATGAAATGAAGAATGATTGTGGAATCACCACATCTCGCGAATGTGGCCTACAAAATTTTTAAGTACCTACCCAAAAAAAAAACGGCATCAGCGCTTGAAAACCAATACTATTACACCGATTGTACAGCTCGAGATTAAGGGTAGGTACTTAAAATGGATATAGGCCACATTCGCGAGATGTGGTGATTACACAATCATTCTTCATTTTATTGGCAAGCGATCTGGCCAAAAAAATTTGGACTTTTATGGATCTAAGCATTTTGAATTTAATTAAATGTAACTGTACATACGAATTTCATACGAATTTTACACCGAAAATGCACCAAAAAGTAGACGCGAAAACACTTTCTTGACAGTCAAATAAGTTAGAGTTAATTTGTTTTTGTTATAACTTTTTTGTTCTTTAATAAATAATCAAATTGTTTTAAATATATTATTAAGAAATAAATAAAAAATACATAAAAAATACATAAAAAATTTGAAAAAAATTTGAAGAGCCATATTACAGTTATATTTTTACCTGTAAAGTGAAAAAACATACATTTTTCTTCACGCGAAAACACTTCCTTGACAGACTGTATGTACATATGAGGTTTTCAGCAACCAGACAGTGCCGAATACATACCAACGATAATGGAATATACAAGATTGGAAAATAAATTCCCCTCTTTTTTTACAGTTAGTAAACGAGCTCTGTACAATAGCACCTATATCCCCGGTATATTTCTCCCGACGATATTCGTATTTTCGTTCTTTGCGTATACATTTCTGTCTGCCGCCGTGTATGAATTTGTTTTTGTTTTGTGTATGGACTGCTCATGCTTGTCGTGTGCATGCATACATACGTATACTTCTCGGCCTGCCGCTATATTTGAATTTTTTTTGTTTTGTGTATTGTCTGCTCATGCTGTGTCGTACATATGTATTCGGCACTGTCTGGTTGCTGAAAACCTCATATGGACATACATATGTACATATGTATGTCTTTATCAGAGCTCACGCAAAAGCAACTTTAGAGTATCTCAAATAAAAAGCAAACTAATTATTTGATACTTTTGGAATTGCTGGGCTGATATGGTTATTTTGCCTAAAATGGTATGGATGCTAGAAAAATTATAGTAGCAAATACAAAATTATGTTTTGCCGATGGCAAATTAATGTATAAATCAAACATTTATTTCATTTAAAACAAATGTTTTTTTAATTTTTAAATGTTGTTGATTTGCCGATCGCCAAACGGATTCAGGGTGGCTTAGGCCTAGGTCCGCATTTGTATGCATGTGAGTTTTGTTTGGATTTGTTATTGCTTTGCTGTTTAGAGTTTGTCGTAGGTCATGGTCTGTCTATACATGCAGAAAGCCTTCTTACTTGTATTGTAAAAGTTTGTTGTTGCCGATCAATGATTATGTACATATATGTATGTTTGTGTTTGTATGCACGTTGGTGTCGAAGGCAAATCGTCTGCAGCTTGCCTGCTGCGTATGGGCTTGGGCCGTCGTTTTGTGTATTCTAACGGGAAAAAGGCAAAACGCAAAAGAACAAACAACAACAACACGTGCCGGTTGTCGTTGCTGAAACGCAAAACGCTGCTCAATGTGTATAAATACTCATTATAACAATATTCAATACAAGTCACTGCAATTATTAATGTATATTAATAATACATAGAAGGTTTTTGAAAGCTAAATGTGTTTATCTCATGGTTAGTGTTAATTTGGTATTAAGTCAATTTAAACATGTTCTATAAGTCATTAATGATCTACCTAACTCCTAATATATACACACGTACATGTATGATAGAAGTCATAGTTAAGTATCACACGATTAGCCATACAATTGCACAAAAATCATATAAAGTCTATACTACCCACCCATTTGAGGCATAGCAAGCAGACAGAAACAAAAGTCGAATATTTAAAATCTCAACTTCGGCCACCACACAACGGCACAATGAAATACAGCAACAACAAATCTTCGTCTGGCCACCACACAACGGCACAATGAAATACAGCAACAACAAATCTTCGTCTGGCGCATCGGACGCAATATCGTATTCAACAATATCGTAATACGTGCTAGGTGCTTACTTACAGGTTTTATCGTTTCTGTTAACAAATAACAGTCGCTGGAATCCTATCTTGTATATTCCATTATCGTTGATGACCAACAAGTATGCGTATAATGAATATAAAGATATTTGAAAACGAGTACTCGGTAAGAACTTTAGTTGAAAACAACGTTATTTGCAAATCATTCTTGCGGGACCTAATGCATAAATAATTTAAAGGCTCTTAATTTCATGAAGAAAATATAAAATGCTTTAATTTTAGTTTTTTTTTAGTTTAAATTTTGCTTATAAATTTAGAAAAATTAACTCTAATTTATTGTGTTCAACAGGCGGTTGCAACGGTTTCACTTGATTTGTCTTATAATTTTGGGATACTCTTAATCGAAGTCTTTTTTTGGAAGCGTTCACACTGAACGTTCAGTATTGGGAAAATATCGATTCTTACTCTTTCGATATTTTAGATTTTTAGAAAACTTATAAAACGCAAAAACTGATAATTAAATGACTTCAAGTCAGGTCTACTTCATTAAGACAACTTAAAAATAAGATAAAAAGAATTAACGGCAAACTTTAAAGCAAAACAAAACACTTAAATTAATTCACTTCAAGGTAATACAATATCATGCATTAAATGAAAATATGAAACTTAAAAATATATCAAGTAAATAATATATCAAGAAAATCCATCTTATTCCCAAAATTGTTTTAGGATCAGAAAGAAAAGGAAGATTTATTAGTAAAAGTAAGCAGTAAGTAAGTTAATGTAATTATCCCAGCTAAGACCCCTGAGTGCAAAGAACAGAAATTGTTTTTGCCTTTATATATGGAATACCATGTAAAAGTTCCATATTCGAGAATCGGTGGTAGGGATTGTCGAATTCCTTCGACCAGCGCTTTATAAACCCCAGGACACCTGATGCTCAATTTGTAATGGAAGAGATATGCTTGCCTTGGGTATATTAGGATACCCAAATCTTCAACCCATTCATTGCGATGGGAATTCGTCTATGAAAAGATATTACTTTACATTTACTGCAATCGAGAATTAGAGAGAGAGATTAAATTTACTCTTCACCAGGTTTGAAATTTGTCTTCACCACTTTTTTAATTAATTAGCAAACAGAAGAGGTGCAGCCGAAGTGCAAAATATTACATCATCAATAATTTATAAGCAATGTAAACATAAGTCAGCAAGCTCTAGTCGAGAAATCCCGCTAGACGATACCCTGATCCCTATACTGTACGCGTACAGTCAATGCTTGCAAGTACGTGTGTGTGTGAGAATGCATACATCATGCTTTGAATGTTCCATATCTCCGGTGTGTCTCAACTGATTTTTAATAAAAAATTTCACTGATTGTCATCAATATGGTGATTCCACAATCATTCTCATTGGCAAGCGATCTGGCCAAAATACTTTGGACTTTTATGGATCCGCGCATTTTTAATTTAATTAAAAGTAACTGTACATACGAATTTCACAACGAAAATGCACCAAAACGCAAGTGTCCAAACATTTAGTTGGCAGTTGAATTTAGTGCCTTTGTTAGTGTTTTTAATGTTAATGCCTTTTAAGTTCTGTTTAATAGGAGGTAATTGATTGAATTACTTATAAAAAATAATACAAAAAAATAAAAAACAACAACCAGTGTGTCCCTATAGATAAATAGATATAGATAAAAAATATAGCAAATATATCGGCAATGTCCTGATCTGAGTTGGCTTTCATTTCTTCGAAGAATTCGTTTGTTGTGTGTTCGCTTCGTAATAACGAAATCAAAAAACCGCTTGACTGTACACCGACTCAGGTAATTCCTATAACACAGGTTATAAAGGACTGAAAAACTGAATGGAGCAATACAGTATGCACAGTAAGCTAAGGTAGAGCTAGTTTTAAAGAAACTCTTGTAAAGCAACTTTTGTTTAAATCTAGCATAATTTTACTTTAAAAATCTGGCAGCACTGGCACTGAGCAGTATAAAAAAATCGAAAATGGAATTGCCCACGCAAAAATCGATATTGTATCGATATCGTCCCAACACCAGTTCAGTCGCAAGCGTGTTGTTAACGATTCATGTAGATATTGCCGTGCGACGCTTAATAAATGACGCCGTCCTTTTCGCCATCGTGTATAATTGATTGTTGGGGCTTGAAATTCTTATCTGGTTTCAGCTTCAACGTATCGTTTACGAGCTGACTTATATGCACAACAATGGCCATCCCATCTTAAAAGCAATATTCCAAAAAGAGTTCAATGTACATTCGTAAATTATATTTTCTTAACAATGTGTAATAACTTAACTTTACTTTGTAAAATTTTATTTGAGGTTCTCGTGCGAAAGAAATAATAGAGCCTTCAATGCATTCTTTGTAAAAAATCATTGGTTACTAATCTTTTCGACAAGAAATAAGATCAAAACACCTTATTGATCACTTGTAAAAACCTTATCTATATAGAACTAGGTATTTTTATGATTTTAATCGATAACCTAAACGTGAGGTATCAAAAAATGTTCCTACTTTAAGCTACATATATTTCGTCGTTCATTCGAAAAAGCATAACTAGAATATACCCTGAACCCTAGACTTTACTTGTAAATATGACATATTTATGTTTGTAAGACGCTTAAAATTTTTAAAATTAAATTTTTTATTGTAATTTATAACATTTACATGTCGGAAACTACATGTCGAGCTGTCGTTAATTTGAAACAGACTTTAAAAGCCTATGGTATAGGAGAGCTTATATTCCAAATCCGAAGCTTCCAGTGCTTAGACTCTAAGATCGACGCGTCCATACATACGGAGGGACAGACATAGCTATATCGACTCGGCTGTTGATGCTGATAAAGTAAATAAATACATATGTTTACCTAGTGCGTTCGGAGATGCGTCCTTTTCCTGGTACATTTACATTTGCACAAAACCGTTATAGCCTTTTTATTCATTTAATAGGTTGAGATTTTGCATGTAAACCTGTAGAAACAAGTTGTAGTCGTACTCAACTACCTACAGAATACTCTCATACCAATGTGCCTAAAAACATGTGCTACAGAGTCTGCAAATTTATGGTGAAAATAAGAATGGTAAAAATGTTTTATGCATAACTATAGAGGATGTCGCCAGCTATCTTTCTACCAAATTTGATGAGCTGGAAAGATATCGGATGTATATGATTTGAAGAAGGGGACGGCCAGCATGACCGACATTGCACAGAATATGAACAGCAACCTTATATGCTGGGCCCACGAATTTCGTACTCCGATTTAAATTAAATACAATTGTAACCAACTCAAAAGAAAAAAGTTATTATTCTACATCTATGCGTTCCCTCACTAAGCGCTCGCGACTATCCTGCGGATTAAGTAGCACCTTCACCAAATGTTCCACCGTCGGTCGCTCAGCGGTGCAGAAGACCTTGAGGCCCAATGACTCAAGGGCGCGACGAGTGCTCGGTCCAATTGCTACTAGCTTCCACTGATTCGTCGCAATATTGTGCGCCCTAAAGTACTCATAGGCACAATTCACGCCCGAGGGCGAAAAGAAGGCAAGAAACTCTATGTTATCCGACTTTAAAGCACGCTCCATGCAACTGGCCAAATTGGGACTACACTTGGTCTCGTACACCTCGCAAGCGTCGACACTGAATCCATTCTCCACAAGTTTGGATAGCAGCGTATCCGTTGCCAGATTGCTACAAGGCAGGAGTAACGGCAAATTTCTCGAGCCATCGAATGTGTCCACAATAAAGTCAGCCAAGTTGCGTGCGTTTCCCGTTTGCTTGCCATGGGTAAAGAGCTGCTGCAATGTGTTCATGGCTAGATTGTGTGTAACCTCGCCAACGGCATAGTTATGCAATAGCTTCCAACCACCGGGCAGCTCTGCGAGTTGCAGGGATTCGGCCACTGCCTCCACGCAGCGTGGACTCGTGAAAATGATGCCAGCGTATTTATCCGGTGTCTGCAGCTTGGCGTACAGCTGTTCGAGATTCTTGTACCCGAAGCTCAAGGTCGGCACAAACAGCGGTTGAAAATTATGGCGCAGCAAGGTCTCCGCGTACACATCTGTGCTTTCCGATTCCGATTTGAAAATAATTACCGTCCGCTGCTGACTGCTCATCGTGCCAAATCAATCAATCGACTCGTGTCTCTTATTATATTGTAGGTATGTTTACGCTCTACAATGTATATATAGAAACTACAATCAATGCAAACAGAAATTATACGGCGCAGCCTGCAACGTTTTCTGCTTTTTTGGCCGGTGGCCCAAAATTGATGTTGTTCTTGTTAATGCTCTTTTTACGCACAGCTGTTTTCTTGGGAAGTCCCAGCGTTGCCACCTGTCCGGTATAATAGTTAATGAAGCAAACACACTTACATGTATTTCCCACATGTTAACAACTAGAGCTATTATTTTGGTAGGAAACGAACTGGTGACTTGCCTCAAATCTCTGCATCCACATTTTGGATTTTACGCAC
This sequence comes from Scaptomyza tumidula, assembly GCA_035044465.1. Classification (NCBI taxonomy): domain Eukaryota; kingdom Metazoa; phylum Arthropoda; class Insecta; order Diptera; family Drosophilidae; genus Scaptomyza; species Scaptomyza tumidula. Next base: position 131,354 of record JAWNNW010000835.1, on the reverse strand, counting down.
ATCCCTGTCGCCCACAGTCGCCGCATTTTAAAGCAAAAATGCTTTGATCTAACTAATTTTTAGTTTCGGGTCATCAAATTTGATATCAAGTCACGTTACAAGTGACGTTAAATCTCCATCAAAAAATTGAATTCCATGGCCATACACGATGCTCAGCTTCTAAACCTTTTTAAATCCGAATATTCTTTCACAATTTTTAATATGAAATTATCAAATTTGTTGGAAAGATGATGCTCCAACGAGCAATGCATAATAACATTTTCAGGTTTCAATCAACTTCGAGATCGAACATGCCTTTATCCTACAAAGTATTTTTAGATAAGATTTTTTTTTAAAGGAATCGACTCACATACTTTATCCCAGTCAAAACACCAAAAGCCAAATACAAGAAATTTCTACTGCACAAAAATTTATTTCTATCCTGGTTAATCTTGGCCGCACTTGGGATGTATGAAGTGTTTTAGTGAATGAAGCCAATGATATTAATAGCCTTATTGACCATTCTCGATTTATGAGAATCAAACTTTAATTTACGATCAAGATTAATGCCTAGGATCTAGGCCCTAGGAGAAGGAAAATTTCGATGTATTAAAAATTTGCAATATGAAATCGTTTGAAACTATTGGTTTTTATACCCTGATCCCATTAAAAATGGGAAAAAAGAGTATAATGGTTTTGTGCAAAAGTATGTAACATGCAGAAAGAAGCATCTCCGACCCCATAAAGTATATATATTCTTGATCAGCATCAACAGTCGAGTCGATATAGCCATGTCCATCTTTCCGTCTTTATGTATGAACGCGTCGATCTCAGAGACTATAAGAGCTAGAGACTCCAGATTTGGAACTTAAGCTCGCCTAATCCCTAGGCAGTACAAGTTTGTTTTCGATAACTCTTCACGTTTCCGATATACACATGGGATCGATAACAACAAAATCTTGTATTTGGAACACTTTGAGGTAGGATTTAAAGCATTAAACAAAATAATGACAATCTGTGAAATTTTTATTGAAATCGGATAATAAACACCGGAGATATGGGACATTGAAGTTGTGTATGTAGTATGCAGTATGCGCTATGCACACACACACATATACTTGCAAGCACTGACTGAACGTATAAAGTATAGGGATCAGGGTATCGTCAAGTCGGGATTTCTCGACTAGAGCCCTCTTTCTTGTTTTTTTTTGGTTTTGTGGCCGAGCCTACTGCTTTAATACCGGGTTGATAAAATTTTAAAAAAAAATTTTATAATCGTGCTGCTCGCAATTTTTGTATAAATAAAACAGTGCTTGTTTCGAAAAAATAAATCAAACAGTGCTTGTTTCAAAAATAAAATAAAATAATAAAAACAAGAAATCCCGACTGTAAGATACCCTGAACCTGAACCGGGAAGTTATCCCAAATGGGGTAAAAATGAAACTTTTGTGGGTAAAAATATATATATATTTTTAATTTGCTATTTTAAAATATTTTTTTTGCTCTTCGCCATGAGGTAATGTCAACAACACAAAAATATTTTGGGGTAATGATTAAGTTTGTCGAGCGCTGCCTTAGAGCCTCATATCCAGCATTACGCCAAGTTGCAAGTATGTGTGTGTGTACACATACAGACGGACATGGCTATATCGTCTCGGCTGTTGATGCTGATCAAGAATATATATACTTTATGGGGTCGGAGATCCTTCCTTCTGCCTGTAACATACTTTTTCACAAAACCATTGTACCCTTTTTACCCATTTTTAATGGGTTCAGGGTATAAAAATCGGACTTCGCAAGGACCACTTATTTAACATGCTGAGAAATCATTTTCTTTGCTATTAAAGTTATAGTTCGAATTTAGAAGAATCTTGGAAAAAATATTATATTTCTTTCGAAGAATAAGTCTTAATGAAAGTCAATGTCAATAACATTTAAACGAATTTGTAATAAAATCTTCATTTTTATTTACAATTTCCTTTTATTTTAACTTATGTTGTATATATGTTGAAGAATCTCTATTGTTAAAAAAAGCCATTACAGTAAAATCTTTTGCATAAAAGAAATATGACTTATTTATTTTAGTTAAATTTCTTATATATTTTAGGTTACCAAACTCCTGTTTTTTAATTCTTAAATATAAAAAATAGATTTCTTTGATTATTTATTACTTTCGTTTGTTTTTTTGCAATCCTTGAAAAATGATGATTAAATTTGGATTATTTGTATTCATTTTAAGCTTTGGTCACTAATCGTAATCGGTATTTAACAGCTTTTAAAAAACACACATCAAGTATAAAAAAAGTCACAATACAAGATGGAAACCGAAAGAAAAATAAAACTGCTTCAAATTATATGACGTATTTGAACAAAATTTATGAATATTCGATTTTATTTTAAAGCATCTAGATTTTTAAATATTCGAATTAGCTTTTGCCATATAAGGTGCACAAAAAAGGTTCTGGGACAGCCCAATTTTTCAAAAAATGAATCTACCGACAATGACCAATGAATTTTTCGTTTTTTAATAAAGTTAATTTATTTTGAAGCTTTAAACGACCTACAAAATTCCTTAAAAAATAAAATAAACAAAATGTTTCATTTAAAATTCATAGCTTGGACATTAGCCAAACAAAATTATTGGTCTCAAAAAATAAGAAGCTTTAACAAAAAAAATTCTTGCAAAATACATCGTGAGATGGAATTTATTAGATTGTGTAAAACAGAGTTCTCAATTTGGACCATTCGCACACAATGGCTATTTTAGCTCCAATGTGAAATTTTGTCTCCCAGGTGCATACATTTTAAATGACAAACCACGTCCGGTCATTCAGTTATAACTTGATTACCAGGTGGAACGGCATTGGAAGTATTTCCTTCTACAGCAGTTGCTGGTTCCATATCCTGTCAAAGGCTTGTCGGACGGGAAATCCCGACTACAAAATACCCTGAGTTTCGATAGATGATAGAAATGCAAAATTAAAAAAGTTATCAGGAGATCAACCGCAAACTTAAATACGTTACGAAAATCATTTTATAAGGCATTCGCAAACAGTAAATGTATGACTGCCGACTTCTGAAAATCTCTAAGCACTGGAGGAAAATGTTGCGAATTACAAGAAAAAGATTTTTAACGTTCGAGCGAAACCCTGCTACATTGGGGGAAGTTTTGTGGATCAATATCAAAGGCTGTGGCATAAACCAAGTAAAAACTACGCACATACCAAAGGAGCATAATTGGGATTCTTAAGCTTGAGAGCCCCGCGAAAAAACTACTAGTCCTACTGGACGCATCATGTTTAACATTTAATTAATTTACTTAATTTCAAAGCGAAATTATGTCTATCTAATTACGATTAAAAATTGAAGAAACGGTACAACGTTACAGTCTTAAGACGGATCAAGTTTGTGGCAGAACATCATTTAGTCTGCTCAGAGCTGGCGGAGTTCTTCAACCCCTCAGGCTCCTGTCTTTGCTGTTTGCTCTTGTCGTTGAAGATCAAAATTGTTTTAGAATGCCCCTGTATATAAAAACATAATTGGCGGACAATTTGCCTGCAAATCTTTAAAATAAGTGCAAATATATCGCGATGAAAATGTCAAGGAACATACTATGTAATGGAAAGACTCCAATCAGAAAGGCATTGCACACTTTTGTGGATGCGTCAGAGCGTGCGTATACGTAAGCGCCACCTAATAAACAAGCTAATATCTGTGCGCCTACTATGCCGTGGCTCCAATAGCAAAACAATCACTTCCATCTCCCCCACAAATACCTACCTCCATCCTTACCATCCAATTTCACTTCGATCCAGACTAAGGTGTCGCTCGAACCGTGCTGAAGGTTAACTTGGGGGCTCGGATGCCCTCTAACGGCGAGCTCAGGCAGATGGCGACCACCTGTTCTAATCAGCCTTACCCGGGTACTTTGAATCTCTGCCCGGGTGGACCATATACTTCTCCGCCACAAATATACTTCTTAAAGCAACAAGCAGTTAAAAGTGGACTGCATGGTGGGTGATTAGGACGAGGCCTCCAAGGATGCGATAGTGGTGACACACCAGGTTTCATTCCGCCACTGTATCGAGGGATCACCTGGCAGATTCCGCCGAAAAGTCAGAGCCATGGGTCAACAACGGTATAAAGGCCTGTACACCGCTAATTCAAAGGTAATCAGGTTCAAAGAGATCCAATACCGTGCATGTCATGCATTATATTCCTTCAGAATTCCATACTAGGATCCGCGTACCAATTGCCGCGAACGCAACAGGTAACGCCCCCTATGATAGCGCCAAACGTGGGAAAAGTTTAGGTCGAACCTAGAACTTAGCCTAGCCACTGAAACCTCTTAAATAAAATAGTTACATTAATATTGCTAGAGATAACTCACAGAGATAAAGACGCCTCATAGTGGAATGATCATCTCTTTAACAGAGTTAAAACGTCGAAAACCTAGTGAACTCTAACATCAGGAGCACTCTGCTGACACAGAGTCCGATGCAAGCAACTCAACACAGCATATAGGGCAAATCGATTATCGGACATTGGACTTAATAAACTTCGCTTTTTGCACTCGGCAGTAGTAAATAAAGAAGTAGAAAAATGTGAATTTCTAGACATTGAGGAAGCCTTTGACAATACATCACTTAATGCAGGGCTAAAGAGGTCTGCTCAGAAAAACCAGTAGATGGATTTCATCCCATCTTAGATTCACACAGCCAGTGGCACCTTTGCAAGAAAGAACCGATACAATTACAGCCACAAGAGGTTGTCCAGAAGGGAGGCGAGGGGCTTATTACCAATTCTTGAAAGCTTATAAGTAGATGAACTAGTAAGAAGACTTTGCAGCAGGGGTATCCAATGTCAAGGGTATGCTAATGACATTGTGATAATAACATGGGGCAAGTACGAAGAAACTCTCTGTGACATTATTCAGTTGGGAATTGGGTATGGTGTATGAAGTTTGATCCCAACCAGAAGATACGAGTTGGTGATAATGAGGGAGATTAGGCTTGCAAAGAGTTACAAGTTAAAAGAATTGGACATCTGTTGAAGAGGCTAGCCCTAAGATGGGTCTCAGGTCATGTCGATAATGCAGGGAACTAAGAGGTAGATAAGAAATCAAGTACGTAAGGCCCCGAGCAGTGGTGTATGGAGAACTGAGGAATGAAGAAAGTCTAAGCATCAGAACTCAGGCAATCCAGTGTAGCTACAATTCCAAACGAAGTAAGCAAGGAATAAATATAAAAATGTCTTAGGATACTTACCGGTATCCAGTAAAAATGCATGCGATTTTGCAACATAGAAAGAGGAATCCCCTTTGCCCGTATAACAGAATGCGTAACCTTAGTACGGAAAATAAGTATTTTTTTAGAAAAATATGTCATCCAGATAAGTTACTTTGAGACGATACCCACATACTTTCTTTCATATAGGATTTGGGTCTGATGGAAGAGCTATAGGCCTAAACGAGACACAAAAGACTTCTTAGGTTGCAGTGCATTCATCTCCAAATATTATAATAATATTTATAATACAGCACCATGCGGATTACATGTTGCGCTTCTGTCACAAAAAATATATTATTAGCAACTATCACTCTTTGCATAAATTAATTGATCGCTCTCGCAACTTATTGAAGCAAATTACCAACAGACGAAACTGGAAAGGTCCATATTTGGTGAGATGGTGTAAGCAGAAATCAATGCATTTATAGCCACGACCGTCATCATTTGGAGCTTTATTGAAAGCTGCGGTCAAATCTATATAAAAATTCTTGGCTACCGCAAACAACTTCACATATCTTATATAATTAAAGCTATTCTAAATTCTCGACCAACCACACCCATGCCCACCACATTTGCTGGCCGATGAAACGCTGAACGTAAAGATGTACTCCATCAGTTCATCGAAAACAAGTTAGAAGACTCTAGTCGAGAAATCCCGACTAGACGATACCCTGAACCCTATACATTACGCGTACAGTCGGTGCTTGCACGTATGTGTATGTGTGTGTGTGTCTGTCTACGCGCATACTGCATACTCAACTTCAATGCTCTCCGGTGTTTCTCAACCGATTTTAATAAAAACTTCACAAATTTTCATTATTTTGTTTTATAATTCAAGTCTAAATCATCATCTAAAAGTTTTCCAAACTCAAGATTGTGTTGTTATCGATCCCATGTGTATATCGGAAACGGGAAGAGTTATCGAAAATCAAAAACAAACCTGTACTGCCTAGCGATAAGGCCAGCTTATGTTCAAAATCTGAAGTCTCTAGCTCTTATAGTCTCTGAGATCGACGCGTTCATACATAGATAGATAGATAGATCGACAGACAGACAGACGGACATGGCTATATCGACTCGACTGTTGACGCTGATCAAGAATATATACACTTTATGGGTCGGAGATGCTTCCTTCTGCCTGTTACATACTTTTGCACAAAAGCATTATACCCTTTTTCCCATTTTTAATGGGTTCAGGGTATAAAAACACGTCCCCAACCATAGCCCTGTCTTTAATTATTTTGGTTCTCATGCTAGCCTTGGTACAGACACAGTCAACATTTGACAAATGTCAAACGCAGGAGAAAAATCAGAGATGTGGAAACACAAAACACGAGAGAACTAACTATGTTTCGCTCAAAAGATGATACGGCTTAGGTGGAGACAAAGATACTAGTCTACGGCCTGTTAAGCGTCCACTCTCCGAAGAGGGATCAAAAGCGACGCAAAATAATTTAATTAATAATAAAATTTTTCTACAAAGACAGGTGTTTAATCGAGTATAAAGGAAAAAGGTCTAAGAAACACAAGACGTGAAGACCGTCAAATAAGGTTATTATTAACATACAGAAATGAAAGCTAAGCGCGGTAAAAAAAAAAAATAATGACAGAGTCTTACCAATCTTCGCATTAAATTTGAAACAACAGAATGTGAGGTTACGGATTCGAGGGAAACGCCGCGAGACAAGGACGTTAAGCTTCCGCAGAACCTGTTATCTGGACAACTACAAATATCACATAATAGTGTTTGGTTGACTTTTGTATGGGTTTCCAAAATCCATGCAACAAATGTTTAACCAAGAGCTTTCTAAAATGATAAAAATATACCAAATTTTTTATGATCTACATGGATCGTCATCTTTCGTATCGGTATGAAATCCATTGCTTTTTGCTAAAACATCACTTGGCAAACTTCGAGTTCTTATGATCTTTCGAATCGTAGTAACTTCCTAGATTGCCCACGATACCGAACATGCGGACCAAATTACTTGTTGCTTTATGCTAGTTTTTTTTGTAACGATTCCCGATTGGTGAACTACTGAACTGTTTATTTCAAAAAAATTAAAAATTGTATTCCTTATTCTTACTGGGTATAAATTAAAAGGGTTTATAGTCAGGTTAGCGCGCGGACCAAAGCATTACGCAATCCACCTCCCGCCCAACCGACCGAGTGGCACATCGCTTGGCGTACGACTACAATGATCGTACGTTCGTATGACAGATGATGCAAAACTGTTATTTTAAGAGAGACACTAGAAGTGGAACCATCAAATAAGTTGGAGAGGTGATTGTAGATTGAGCATAGGATTCGGAAGGGGTTATGTATGGCGTAGTTAGTATTACAAGTTTGAAGGGAAATGGTATGCAAATTTCTGGTGTCTAATCGGAACTGCAAAACTTAATTGGCAAACTAGTTCAGAAGAATCTATTTCACCATTAAAAAGTTTGTGTAAAAAATCAACACTAAGCATTTCTCTGCGATCAGATAGGGATGGCAATTTATTAGTAGGAGTCTACTACTGTAAGAAGGTAAATTAATCTTAGTATCCCAGGGAAGACCCCTGAGAGCAAAAAGCAGAAATTGTTTTTGCACCCATTTTAATCTCTTCTGATGAATTCTGTATTTGGGGTTCCATGATCCATATTCTACGATCAAACGGAAGTATAAAGGGTTTTTGTTATATAGGGGTCGTCGAGTTTCTTCGACCACCGCTTAATGCACTCCTTACACCAGATGCTTGGGTGGCAATAGAGGTTATGTGATTATAAAATTTCAGTTTTGAATTCAAAAGGATTCCTCAGTCTACCACCCATTCAATGCGATTAAGTGGTTTATTATTTTCAATCTAAGTGTTAAAGAAGGGAGTGCGCCTATAAAAAGCCATTACTTTACATTTACTACAATTGAGATATAGTAAATTTAAATTACACCTCGTTTGAAAATTTTTAAGATCTGATTGTAATTGTTGAGCTGACTGCGAAGACTTTGCCGAGATACAAAGCTTTACATCATCGGCGAACATGAACACCCTTGAGTGGTTTATAACTGAAGGGAGATCGTTTTCGAAAAGTGTAAAAAGTAGTGGTCCAAGGTGACTTTCCTGTGCCACATGAGAAGTAACCTACACCGATTTGGAAACCAGACCCTTGAAAACTAACCTTTGTGTCCTTTAAGTTAAGTGTTAATTGATCCAAAGAAGGAGGTTGTTTGGAAAACCCTAGAGTTGTTATTTATGAATCAAGAGATAGTGATCAACGGAATCTAAAGCCTTGTATTAATAACATCAGTTTGCATTTTATTCTGGAAACCCCTAAGTACAAATTTGGTATATTGTAACAAGTTTGTGCTAGTGGAAATTTGTTTCATAAATCCGTGTTGATACGATGAAACAATGGATTTGCAAAGATGCTGAAGATGGGAAGTAATTAATTTTTCAAAAATGTTCGGAATAGCGGGCAACTTTGGTATCCCTCTGTAATTTTTAACATTTGATTTATTCCCTTTTTTATGTAAAGGAATAATAAACGACTCTTTCCAAACTTTCGGAAAAGAGCATAACTTAAAGGATAGGCTGAACAATTTATGCAAAGGCTTAAGGAGTCCCTGAGCGCAGTATCGCAGCACACAGCTTGGTACTCCGTCCGGATCCGGGAAGAAAATGGGCTTAAGGACTTGTAGGCCGCTAAGTAAAGCACTTTCTGTAACAATTTGATGGGGACATCAAAGAGTTGAGCAATCGCCTCATCCGAGCTGGCGGGTCATCGAGTCATCAAAGAATACGTTGGATGGTAGCTTGGATGACCTTCGCTTTGCATTAACAAAATCAATAAACTGCTTGGGATCTCGCTGAAACTGAAGTTTACACCGAGACAATTAATTCCTATACAAGTTGTTATTAAGGACTGAAAAATTTGATCTGACAATCATGTATAAAGAATAAGCTGCGTTAGAGTTAGGTTTTTAGAAACTCTTGTACAGTTTCGATTTTTTATTTTTCAAAATTGTCAATTCGCGCGGTTTATTAAATTAAACGAACCACTTTATGTGGTGTGCAAATTGTGACTTAATAAACTTTCAACTGCACGCAGGCAGCTTGCTCTCAATACAAAGCGAACTGTGTTGCATCTTAAGATCATACTTGTTTCCATATACATACATATAACATGTGTAACTTAACATACTTATATTCTTAACACTTCTTCTCAACGGGCCGTGTTACTCTATTATTTATTCAAAATTTATACAACCCTAACATTCTTATATATTTTTTAGCTTGATTCTAGACAGATTTTTGGTCAATACGTCGGAAATCATATTTTCAGTGGGGGGTACATATTTCATCTCGATTATCTTATTCTTATACATTTCTCTAACACGGTGATACTTTATATCTATATGTTATTACAAGCATGAAATATAGAATTTTCAACAAGGCATTGTGTGCTCTGGTTATCGCTATGCATCCCGATACCCGAAATTTTACCAAATCCCATTTTTTTAACCAGCTTTGTGAGGTACGCTGCCTCCTTTGCCGCCCACGATAGTGCCACGTATTCAGCTTCTGTGCTGCTTAGTGCAACCATGCTCTGCTTCTTTGACTCCCACGTAAAAGCAGCACCTGCTCTGAATAAGGCCCATCCACTGAACGATTTGCGATCGCTGCTGTCACCTCCCCAATCTACGTCCACATTGCAGTAAATTGGCTTACCAGTACGCTCGTAGCGCATACTCAAGTCAGTTTTTTCTCTTAGATAGTGTAACAAACGTTTTGCTGCTGCTTCATGTTCCAGATGTGGATCCGCATTCCTTTGTGCATGCTTGGATACCGAATGTAATATATCGGGTCGAGTCGTCACAGCCAAATACATCAGGGAGCCTATCAGCAATTGATATTCTACTTGGTCTGATTCATTTGACTTGCAAACCAACATCAAGGGGAACAACAATTGGTTTACAGTTTTCCATACCATATTGGAGCAACAGATCCTCTATATATCGTTTGTGGCCGATTGTTATGGCTCCAGTTTCTCCTTCTCGATCTATCTCCATTCCCAACAAAATGTTCTAGATTGCCGCCATTGACAACGTTAAACTGATCGGATATGAGCGCCATTTTCTTCAGAAGATCCTGTTTGCTTGAGCTGGCTTATATAAGATCGTCAACATATATTACTACAATATTTAAGTCTTTACCATTGCGAAGTGTGTACACATACGGCTCACTTGTCTATAAAGACACTACTTAATTTTTCATTCCATTCGCGCCCACTTTGCCTTAGTCCATACAGCGACTTTTTAAGCTTAAGTACACGATCGGCGTGATTTCTTCGAGGAATCCTTTTGGTTGGCGCATGTAGACATATTCTTTTAAGCTGCTGTTCAAATATGCTGCTAACACATCTATTTTGTGCATATACATTCCATGCTCTTCTTCCACGGCTATCACCAACCTTATTGACGAGTACCTTGCCATTGGTGAAAATGTCTAGAAGTAATTTACTCCATAGCGCTGACTATGAGATTTGAGACGCTCGACTTACCAAACTTATCATGCTTAATAGCGTAGACCCACTTGCAGCCGATGAATATTTCGCATTTCGGTAAATCAACTAACTCCCAGGTTTCATAGGTACAATTAAAACGACTTTTGTCATATAATTTAAAACATTGTACTGCCTGCATGGACGCCCGGGTTGTCCAGTGTGTATTTTCACTGGTCTCCCAGGACCCTGACGTTTATGTTCCTTAACCACTGCTTTTGCATCTGCCATGCTTTCGCCGCGCATCTCATAATCAGTATTAGTTGCAATATCCGGTATATCACCGTCAATGCCAGATGCATCTGCTTGTGCGTCTCGTAGATCATCTTGTTGCGTTTCCATTGGCCCAACGTGAAGCATGATCACCAAAGCATTCAAAAAATTGCATTGACATTACTTGAATATTGTAATAAAGGTTATTAAACCAGATTGAGCAGCTTGTGCGTTTCAGCAACGACAACCACGTGTTGTTGTTATTAGACGCACAGAAAAAGACAGCCCAAGGCCACATGCAGCAGGTCAGCTGCAGACGATTTGCCTTCGACACCAACGAGCATACAAACACAAACATACATACAGTGTGCCTAAAGGTTGCGACAAGGTGAAAAATTTAAAGTACTGATGTGCTCTCGAGCTGTACAGTCGCTATTTTCAAGTGCTTTCAAAGGCTGGCGCCGTTTTTATATCCCACTAAAAATAGGAAAAAAGGGTATAACGGTTTTGTGCAAAAGTATGTAACAGGCAGAAGGAAAATAAATCAGCATCAACAGCCGAGTCGATATTGCCATGTCTGTCTGTCTGTCTGTCCGTATGTATGTCCGTATGATTTGGAACTTAAGCTCGCCTTATCCCTAGGAAGTACAAGTTTGTTTAAGATTTTCGATAACTGTTCCCGTTTCCGATATACACATGGGATCGATAACAACAAAATCTTGAATTTGGAAAACATTTAAAACATTAAAAAAAATAATGACAATCTTTGAAATTTTCATTGAAATCGGTTAAGAAAAACCGGAGATATGGGACGTTGAAGTCGTGTGTGGAGTATGCAGTACGCGCGTACACACACACACACACACATACTTGCAAGCACTGACTGTACGCGTGAAGTATAGGGATCGGGGTATCGTCTAGTCGGGGTTTCTCGACTAGAGCCTTCTTACTTGTTTTTATAGGGAAGGTACTTAACATTTTATTTAGGCCACATTCGCGAGATATGTTCATTCCACAGTCATTCTTCATCTCATTGGCAAGCGATCTGCGCACATTTATGGATCCACGCATTTTTAATTTAATTAAAAGTAACTGTACACACGAATTCCATACGAATTTCACAACGAAAATGCACCAAAACGATGTGTAAAGCATTTATGAGCAGTTGAATTTAGTGCCTTCATTAGTATTTTAAATGTTTCTTTGTTAATGTTAATGTTTTTAAGTTCTGTTTAATAGGTTTAAGAGATAATTGACTAAATTACTTATACTAAATATAAAAAAAAAATTAAAAAACAACAACCAGTGTATCCCTTATAGCTCTAAAGTGAAAATATCAAACTTTTTCATGGTGTGTAAAGCAAATGTGGGCAAGCTGTATGTATATCCGTGTGTATCATTGAAGTACATCTCGGCACAACTTTCCGATTTCATTGAGAATTTCTGCACGACAATTTTACTCTTTTCGCATTTAACACACTCACGTTCTTTTATATCGCAATCAGTATTTAATCCACGCACCATTTTATGCGTAAACTGTCAAAATTCAAATGGCCAAATCGATTGTGCCATTTCATAATTCCGAATTAACAGCATAACATTTTTGGACATTTGTCTCAAACACAAATAAATCATTTTGCCTTTTTGCAGCTTTACCATATTCATCTATTATGAATGCGTTTTTCTCAGCAAACTCAACTTTAAATCCCTTTTTATTGCTTTTTTAACTGATATAAAGTTGCACTGCAGGTCTTTACACATAGAACATCGACTAGATCGCACGACCACAATTTCAGCAGTCCGTGTTGTCTTGACTTTTACCGTTTTTCTTTAGTGTACACATACCGAACATTGCAAATGACTCTTTTCATTTTGCTATTGTCGTTTCGCTCTTTGGATTTGCAGTTTACAGCCATGTGGCCGCGACGACCACAATTCCAGCAGGCTGTCTTGTCGCTTTGACTTTTACCGTTTTTCCTTAGTGCATGCATACCGAACATTTTTTGTTCTTCCTCCATACAGTCGTCCGTCTTGCGTCGCTGCTCTTCCTCCAGCAGCTTCACATTTAGTGCACGAAGCGTCGGCAAATAGTCTCGTGTCTCGACAGGCACTACAATAGTTCTCGAATGTACTAGACAGAGTGATAATAGAAGTATGCACAAAAACTCATCGGGCAAATTCACGCTGATCTCGATGAGTTTTTCCACCACGTCAAAGAAGCTATTGAGATGTCCAGCGATGCTCTTCTTGGATTTTGGTGCCCAATAATTGGTTATGCAATGTAACACGTCGTGCCGGTCCTGTTGGCACATGAACTTAATTGGTTCCATACTTCCGATGATGTTTAACCATGTCTAACATTAATTATTTGCGAAGCTTTTATGCACAACACAAGTCGGCTTTTGCCTATGGTGTATCACTTTCTGATTTCACCACGCACCCGCAAAATTACGGACCACGGATCAGCATGAATTAAAACACTTTTCATCTAAACTGCCCATCCACTATAGTTCTCTTCATCGAGCTTCTCGATAGAATGCATTGAAGGCATAATTTCGACCTTGTCCTTTTTATTTTTTTTAGAACCGAGTCAGTTCCGCAGACTTGCAATGTCTGGGCGCATAACCTAATTGAACGAACCACTTTATGTGGTGTGACTAAATATACGTACAGATGCACGCAGGCAGCTTGCTCTCAGTTCGATACAAAGCGAACTGAGTTGCATCTTAAGATCATACTTGTTTGATTCAGTTACATACATATAACATGTATAACTTAACATACTTAACATACAAGTTGCCGTTCAACTTATATTAAATTAACCAATTTTTCACTGTTTAGTAACGAAGTAAATTAATTATTAGATTATAAGCATTAAGAAATGCTATTTGAATTGATATACCGATGCTATGTCTGGTATAGAATTAGGCCGACGGTAGGTCTGGCCACTGAGTTAACTAAAACGCGCACCAAGAATTTTATTTAAGAGACGACAAGCGTCTTTCTTTATTCAATAGAAGTTTTAGACTAAAAACTAAAATACAAATGTGATTGCTAGGAAGCCTTAAGAAGAAGGAACGCTAGTTTCGCATGAAGTGCTGAGCCTGGTATTTCCCATCATAGCGGCCACACGCATTGGTCGTGATTGCCGGCTATGTGACCCTTTCAAGTGCTCATGGTGACATGCTGATCACTTGAACTAAACGTCGATGTTCGTTGAGTAAAGATCAAAGGCTCATGGTGTCCTGTTTACTACTTCAACCGAACGTCGATGTTTATTTATTGCCTTAAGAAATAAGAGCTGCTGAGCTCTACATGTTTAATCCTAGCGGCTGGACAACATGTGTTTGCCAGCTGCCTAGCATCCACCCAAGCCTACTATGTAATGACGTGGTGTTGTATTTTATTTTACTAGTAACAAGAAATGGCCATTAGTTAACTACCCCCCATCAAGCTTAAGGCCGTCCCTGGCCGATTAAAATTCGACGATGGACTGCTTTATCCCTTCTGCATTTTTCCTCGTCTTGTAGATCCACCAAATCGCGATGCTGATACCAGCAAGTGCCTTAAGTACCAATCCTATGGTGGGGATAACACTTAGCGCGCGGTTGGTGCCGAGTTCTTCCTTGAATGCCTGAATGGATTCCAAGTTGCGCCCGTTCAATCGATGGAGGTATGGGAGGCTCAAGATGTCGTGGCTGGTAGTGATGCTTAACAGAGGAGATTTTGCAACTCCAGGTACTCTGTTCTGGATGTTGTCTCAGTTGATGAACAGCGACCCATTGACAGTAGCTCGTTCCTCGAATGTGACGAGATATGTGCCCCGTATTTGGACTTCGGAACCATTGTCCTAGCACAGCTTTGCCGGGTGATCGTTGATAATGTTAATCCCATCATCCACGTGCGTGATGGGCTCCAAATTGCTTGGCTGCGACTCACAGTGCGCCACCACCTTCGAGTGGAGTTACTTATTACTTATTTTTTGTTCGCAAGGATGAATCCCACCACCACCAAGGGAATACTTAAAGTGAGGAATTAATAATAAGCTTATTTTATGTTGTCCTTGTGGACCACCCTTCCTTTAATGAGGACCGTGGTCCCCAGGTCTGCTTCTACAACCCTCTCTTCACACACAGGTGTGAGCTTGTTTCCAAGTCTCCTAGTCTCCAAGACCTTCCTAAGTCTCCAAGACCTTCTCTCCCACTTCAAAGACCCTGTTTTGCCGAGATGAATTTTCTCTGGCTCTGAGCGCGATCTAGGCGTTTTCTATTCTACCTTGGATCCCTTCTTGCGGTTCGTCTGGGTGCGCCTGCACAACGTTAACTGATCTTTTATTGATGACCGTGTGAATTGACCTGTTGTACTCAGCCGTAGCTAGTAAAATTATCTCTACAGTGTCGCTTATGCCTCTGTCTATTTTAAGACACCTGGCTAGTTCCAGCAATGTGCTATGGAAACGTTCAACTTGCCCATTAGAGCTACTGTGTAGGGGTGGCGCGTTTGAAATGCTGACTCAGATGAGGAAAAATTTCTTATCCGTAGAGAAGATATTTACGTGTAAAATTTCCCCTGTGTTCGAAGGGATTGGTGGCAAACCAAGCTCCTGCTTTTTCTGGTGTCTATCATACTTAGCTCTAGCGCATGTCCTACAATTCTGAACAATCTCGCTAGCTAATTTTGACATTTTAGGAAAGTAGTATTCCGAAAGAACCTGTTTCAAATTCTCCCTGGCTGATCTATGAGCTCTATTGTGCTCAGCCGTAAGGATTTCCCTCCTTTCATCCATTCTGAAAATATCCACTACTAGATTCTTGCAGTGCCAGAATTTCGTGGATGGAAACCTTCTAACAACTTCATCTTGTATGGGGTGCAAATCGCAATGGAAGGCGTTTACGCCCTTTGGTATAATTACATCTCTAAGCTCGTATAGTAACGATTCTTTAGAGGTGAAGTTAAACGAGTAGCGTCTTTTGTTCCCAAATAAAATGAAGGTACGTTTCGATGGGGAACGCGCTTCTTCAATGATTATTTGGTTCTGAAAACAGTTTAAAGGCTTATCTGTTGTCTCTATGGTGTAGGTGAGCGAAAGCTCACTGTGAACCGTTGCCGCACACGACTCAGCGTCTTGTTCTTCTAAAACATTAAGCTGTTGTCTGGATAAGGCATCTGCAACCAGATTTTCTTTGCCTAGTTTATAAAAGATTCGCGCGTTAGATTCATCTATGCGCGCTTTCCACCTTTTAATCTTAGCGTAAGGATTGGATTCCGACACGGCAAAGGTAAGGTTTGTGGTCGGTAAAGATATTTATATCTTTAACCCCACCCAAATAGTGCCACAATTTTCCGAGGGCCCATACAATGGCCAATAATTCGCGCTCGTTAGTCGCGTAATTAACCTCGCAGTCCTTCAGTGCCCTTGAGATCATTGTAATCGGACGGCCCTCTTGGGCCAGAACTGCACCTATACCGTAGGCTGAAGCATCTGTCGTTAGATCAAATGGCTTCTTAAAATCGGGGTATCTGAGCATGACGTTTTCAGATGACAAAATATTACACAACTTTTGAAAAGCAGTCCGTTGTGCTTGAGAAAATTCAATCGGAATTTTCCGTGACATGTACCTTCTAACGGTGCCATTTTCTCCTTTTAATGCTTCCGAGATGGGCTTTGCTATTGCAGCGAAATCTCTTATGAAACATCTATAATAATTTGCGAAGCCCAAAAATGACCTCACCTCAAATATTGTTTTAGGTTCTGGGAAATCTCTTATGACCTTTACCTTTTCTGGGTCGGTGGTTGCACCGCCACTGGTAACTATGAACCCGAGGAAGTTCACACTTTTTTTAAAAAATTTTGAGTTTTCCGCAGATACCCTCATGTTTGCCTCGTACAGGCTTTTAAGGACCCAGTCTACATGTCTGACGTGGGATTCCTCGTCTTGCGAAAAGATGATCACGTCATCGACGTAGACGTAACAGAATTTTCCTATCTTTTCCTTTCCTTTGGAAAATGCTTGCCGCATTTCTAAGGCCAAACGGGAGTCTACAAAATTCATATTTCCCCCCATTCACCGAAAAGGAAGTTTTTTCACGGTCGCGTTCTGCGAGTCTAGTGCTGAAAAATACCTAGCTTTGCATAAATTCCCCAGTATAAAGGAGATATTTGGCATGGGGTATTTGTCGGGTATCGTTCGTTCATTGAGCTTGCGAAAGTCAATTACTAAACGCATGTTTCGATTACCCGCTTTGTCGGTGCCTTTCTTATCTACCACCCAAATGGGGTTATTGTAAGGGGAGACCGACTGCCCTTTAGTACTTTTAGGAACGCGCTCCTTACTGAAGGTGGCGCGTCCGAACAATCCACACTAGTGAAATTGACGTTAGCACAGGTGTGAAAGGATATTTGTTTAACTTCTGTGCCCAATTTGAGTTGACCAGAAGCTAAACATAATGAAGCCCCTGCCTTCCTTAATAAGTCGAGACCTATTATTCCATCGAACGTCGATAGGTTCGAAAGAAGGAAAAAGGTTGCTTTAACCTTGAATAAGGACACTAAACATTTGTGGGTAATCGTAGTTTCTCCGTGAATTGAATGAATTGGAAACGGAGATTCTACTGGGCGGACGCCTTTCAATCCTTTAAAAGGTCGGATGAAATTCTTTGATGCGCCCGTATCGATGAGGAACTTCATGTCAAACCCCGCTACTCTTCGTTCGATGACGGCTAGCAGGGATCCACCGCTAAAAAATTTATGGCTTCTGAGTCACAGTTACCCGAGTCCTCATCGTCAACTTCTGCTGCAGCGCTAAAGGCGACATCAGCATATGACTCTTTTCCCTGTCGCGCGTCCTGCGTGACATGGTTCACTCTTTGCTGTTTTCTATAATCGCGAGTTCTGTCAGATGTGGCTGTTCTTTTGTTGGAGTTGAATAAGGTCGGGTTGGGTTGATGGAACTTTGACATGGAAGGATCTACCTCCATAGGCTCTTGTGCACCGTTGTGCCCCTGTGGCCTATTACTGCGCTGGCTGAACTGGCCTTGCGACTTACGTTGCTTGTTAAAATGAGGATTATTTGTGCCAATTGGTTGCTCGTCTGAACGCTGGAGAGTTTTCTCCAACTGACGACCATTTGACTTGTTTTCCCTAATTTCTTGGCTTCTTGCAAAGTTATTTGCGAACGTGTATCTTTCGTGGTTTAACTCTATCTCTTGTGCGAGTGCCAAAGCCGAAGGCAAATCCCTGGGCTTTGCCCAGGCTACGCTTAAGGCCTGATATGAATACCCGCAAAGCGTCCTCACGGAATTTCTCACACAATCCTTTCGCTAATGACGGCTCGTAGGACATGTTGACCTTGTTGGTCAATAGCGTAAGCTTTTTTTCGACCTCGTCGTAATATTGCAATAAATGCTGTCCACCTTGTCTTAGTGTGCCTAGCTCTTGCTCAATGACATGTATCGGTCGTTTGTCGCTGTAGGTGAAGTCGAGGCGACTTATTATCGCGTCGAAGTTCAGCACTGTGCCAAATGAGGCTAGCACTGAATCAGAGGCACCTCTAATTTTGCTTCTAATAATAATGACAGCCTGGTAATGGCGTGAACTGCCATTATAAGGCTTGAAAATGTGGTAAGCGGCCAAGGCCGCCTACCTCCAAGAGACATACGACTCCTGTACAATGTGTGCTGCCGCCATCAGGTCGGATATTTCATTGACTTTATTGATGTAAACTTGTTTCTCCTGTTGGTTTTTAGCAGCTTGCTCGGCTAAGGCGCTGCAAACAGCTGCCTGCACAAAGGCTCTAACCTGCTCAATATCCATGCTACTAGATATGAGGGAAGCTCTGGGTTTTTTCTTTAAAGTTGGAATCTGAGACCCACCGTCTGACTCTGAATCACTAGATCTTGGTTTGGACGTTCTATATTCGAGAAACTGTGAACTCATGGGTCTTTATTCGCTAATTAGAAATGGGCAGAAGCCTATATGCAATAAGATTGCAAACAAGTATAATCATTAACTAGGAACTCAATAAAATCAATCAATCAAACAAACACCCTCAAGACAGTTTCTCTTATGACTTGAAAACAGTTTTAATCAGAAGAATCCACTTACATGTCTTTTATTTTAATTATTAATTTTCTTTCCGGTTTTCTCCAACGCTGGTTTTCCCGCGTAGAACACTGTTTTTCCGCGTAGATTGTTGTTGTCCCCGTAGATTGTTGTTGCTGTCTCTTTTTGCATGTTTGTGTTTTTCTTTTAAGCACTTTATAAATTTGAATTATGAATGATTTTATTTATAGTTTGCGGATTTTATTTTAATGTTCACTTTTTATTGTTTAAAAAAAAAAAAATTACTTTTATTTTTTTTTCAATGCTTCGAGTTTTGAAGCCGCGTGGGTATTAAATTAAATAACCAATTTTTCACTGTTTAGTAACGAAGTAAATTAATTATTAAATTATAAGCATTAAGAAATGCTATTTGAATTGATATACCGATGCTATGTCTGGTATAGAATTAGGCCGACGGTAGGTCTGGCCACTGAGTTAACTAAAACGCGCACCAAGAATTTTATTTAAGAGACGACAAGCGCCTTTCTTTATTCAATAGAAGTTTTAGACTAAAAACTAAAATACAAATGTGATTGCTAGGAAGCCTTAAGAAGAAGGAACGCTAGCCTCGCATGAAGTGCTGAGCCTGGTATTTCCCATCATAGCGGCCACACGCATTGGTCGTGATTGCCGGCTATGTGACCCTTTCAAGTGCTCATGGTGACATGCTGATCACTTGAACTAAACGTCGATGTTCGTTGAGTAAAGATCAAAGGCTCATGGTGTCCTGTTTACTACTTCAACCGAACGTCGATGTTTATTTATTGCCTTAAAAAATAAGAGTTGCTGAGCTCTACATGTTTAATCCTAGCGGCTGGACAACATGTGTTTGCCAGCTGCCTAGCATCCAGCTAAGCCTACAATGTAATGACGTGGTGTTGTATTTTATTTTACTAGTAACAAGAAATAGCCATTAGTTAACTTACATATTCACAACTATTTTATATATATATTTTTTTTTAATATTTATAAGAAAAACGAAGCAACAAGCAAAAACGTCAAATATAATTTTTAATTGTGGCAGTAATATCGGCATAAATCAATTAGTAAAAGACTAACGCTTTTGCGTGTCGACGTCATTGCGACCCATCCACTTGCGCAACAGGTCACCCGGACGTAATTCGGCCCGAGGCTGTGCAGCCGTTGTGCGACCAAAGCGCATTTCACTATGTGTGGAGTAGGGTGATATAGGCGGTGCCGGAATATGTAGCTGACGCTGTGACGACTCCAGCCCCGAATAGACGTAGTCGCTCGTACTATTAGGAAGCTGTTGTTCTTGAGTTTTTTGAAGAAATTGTTGCAGTTGTGAAGTTACTGCTGGAAGACCTAAAAACTGCTGCAGTGAATGGGGCTGCTGTCTAGCATGGTTGTTGCCCATCTGTGACTCAAAACCCGACGATTGTGAGGAGGTTGGCGACGGATCGCGATTGAAGCAGCAGTTCATTAAATTAGCAGTGGTTGGCTCCTGAAGCAATTCTGGATGTTGATTACTACTGGTTGCATCCACCCAGGCGCAAATGTCACCATTGCTCCGCTGTTGTTCCTGCGTCTGCAGTCGCGATGGAAATAGCAAATTATTGGCAGAGTGCGTCCTCGGACACCGATCTAGAGGAAAGTTTCTTAACGTTGTTGTCTGGAGCGGAAAGTCGCGCCAGCTACGCTGCCACCCTTTAGATTGATCCATCTGCATTGCATTCATGTTCATGCCATAATTGTTGCGCAAGGCTTGATTGTCAAAGCTGCTTGCCGCATAAATGGACGCTTTTGGGCGGCAGCTGGGTGCTAGTGATGGTGACATCTGGCTAACAGGTGAGCGGTGCGAAGACAAACGCAGCGGGTCGAGCGATAGTACAGATGGCGGAGAATGGGTGTTGCTGTGGGTGTGGTTGCGATGGTCGCCATTTACAAAGTTTGATGCGGCCTGGTTTGATATGTTTTTTGCATCAATGTTGCTATAATTGCTGGCATTGTAACTCAGCTGCTGGCTAAGCATGCTGATCGTCTCCTCATCGCTAATGCATTCGTCCTTACACAGTCGATGAAAACTTTCGCAAGAGGACTCATCCTGTGCTTCCTGATCCATCCAATGTTTTCCAATTAAGAGAATCAAGGTCAACACACTGGCCAGCAGCTGCAAGAAAAAACATTGATTGAAGTTTCGAAAATTACATACATATGCAAGATAACAGGCAAAACTTTTAGTTCGTAGTTTTCAATATTATTGGAAAAGTGATTTATCATGCACAATAAAAAAAACCGTTTGTTTTTGTGTCCTATGAAAAGAAGTTGGTTTTATATTGTTACAGAAAAAAAAGAAGCAAACTCAAAAGAAAAACATAAATAATCTCAAAAATGCAAAATAATATGAAATTTTTCGACCTTTTTAGCATTTAGCTCAGTACCACTCATCCACATAGGATAAATATACGCATAAAGCCTCCTTCAGCCGCTGCTACCTAAACGGCCTAAACTGGTGCTCTCATAAATGGATAATAACCTCCAACTGCGAAGACTTAAGCGTTTCCATTCGATAACGAAGCAACCTCCAAGCCAATGACTCCTTTGATATAAATCATTTTAATTCTAAAAGACTGAAACTAAATAATGTGAATGATTTGTACTGAGTTAAATGCTTAAATGGTCAAAAAGTTGCTGGATAATTTTTACCCCGCTATTTAATACCTACGTTTTTGCTAAGGACACTTAAAAAATATTTATCATTGAGATATAGGTCTTGACAAAATATCCCTAAAATGCTTAAGGTTGATCTTTACGAAAAACTATCAGAAAAAATATCCATACTAGCTTTTTAAAGTTCTTTTAAAAATAAAAATGTAATTCTAGTTCGATTTTTATATGTTGCACATTAAATAATTTTATAGCCATGTCAATAGCTGTTGGGTTCGGACACTTACAAAAAAAAAACAAGTAAGAAGGCTCTAGTCGAGAAATCCCGACTAGACGATACCCTGATCCCTATACTTTACGCGTACAGTCAGTGCTTGCAAGTATGTGTGTGTGAGTGTATGCGCATACTGCATACTGCATACACAACTTCTATGTCCCATATCTCCGATGTTTCTTAACCGATTTTAATAAAATTTGACGGATTTCCATTATTTTGTTTTAAAATTCAAATGGCATCACAAAGTTTTCCAAATTCAAGATTTTGTTGTTATCGATCCCATGTGTATATCGGAAACGGGAAGAGTTATCGAAAATCGAACAAACTTGTACTGCCTAGGGATTAGGCGAGCTAAAGTTCCAAATCTGGAGTCTCTAGCTCTTATAGTCTCTGAAATCGGTTGGCTCAAACGTACGGACGGACGGACAGACGGACATGGCTATATCGACTCGACTGTTCATACTGATCAAGAATATATATACTTTATGGGGTCGGAGATGCTTCCTTCTTCCTGTTACATACATTTGCACAAAACCATTATACCCTTTTTCCCATTTTTAATGGGATCAGGGTATAAAAAAAAACTATTATGTTAAATCGGTACATTGTAATACTCACGGTGATGCCATCGATTGCTTTGGAAAGAAGCAGTGAGCCGTTTGCGTAGACGCTCCATAGGACGAGTAGCATGGTGAAGCGGGTAAATTTTAACCCAACGCTGACGTTGCATATAAAACTGAGCGCAATCATTGCATACGGATAAAGACTAGTGAAGCAGCTGCAAAATGTGGTCTGTTTGCCGACGTTTAACGAGTAGAACACAAGTGTGCCGAAAGTGCGAGCAAACATCAAAAACTTATCTATGTACGCCTGTTCTGTTAGCAAATCTCTAGCAGAGTCGAACAACAGACGCAGCAGCGTCAACGCATGCGAATAGACAAAGTACAATGGGTACGCTAACGACTTTCCAAGCAGGCCGTTGAACTGTTCTCGGGTTGCTGCCGGCAAACTGCACAGCAGGCACAGAATATTTAGCCAAGTGAGTAGCATCATCCAGAACCGAAAGCGAGAAACGCGACGCTGCTGTTGAGCAAGAGCGAGTCGCTCAAAATATGGCTGCTTTAGCAATGCAGCGCCCTTCATTATAAAATTAAGTAGCTTGGAACCTAGCACCATTTTCTTTTTCTCGTGAAGCACCATGCACACATGACGCTCACAGCTGCTGCAAAGAGAATACCTTTTCTCCAGCTCTGATCTGTAAATTGAAAGACAGAAAACAAAATAAGTTTATTTGCGATTGTGCATTAATTTGCTTTCACTGATCTTTAAGGGTTTTATCAGTTTAAGCCATTTACATTTCAAATAAGCTAATATTAGCACTTAAGCTTCAAAAATCATAAAAACAGACAAACAAACGGGCTTGGTGAAAGAGGAAAAGAATAAAATGAAGGGAACTTTTACACTTTTTTAAATGGATGAAAGGAGATGTTAAAATGGAAGGGAAGCGGATAAGTGTGGGTCACATCTATTTTTCCTGTGAATTTGGCGCCAGACTGAATTTCAGACAAAAACAGAATGCACTAAGCATTGAATTTGCAGTTATAAATAAATATGTGATATATATTAAAGGTTTTTGATTTTTAATTTTTTTTTTTTTTTCAAATTTCAGATTGCGAAGACGGATATGCAAACAAATCAGTGTCGAACTGGCGTTGTAAAAAGGTTGCTAAGTTTACGAAAAAAAATTAGCGGGAACCGCAATCCGCCAATCAGTTTAAAAGTTGGAATAAACATACTACTTTTACATACGTTTATGTACCAGACAAATTATCACAGGATTAAAAAAAGATATGCATTGTTCGTAGCCTTGCAGCGATTTGAAAATGATTTACAGTGAGTATGATGGAAAAAATATCTTCTTTTTCCGACACAAACCGAGTGTTTATACTTTTTTGGGTCTTTGCATAGAACCGTGATATACTTTTAGCCATTTAATGGCTTCAGGTTACAAAAATGCGTGAACTGCACTAGGTTACAAGTTATTAAACGCCGATAGTGATTTTCCACACAGAGAAACTTACTGGAAAAGCTTTAACTCCTGCTCGAAGCGAGACTCGTTCTTGGGCTCAAACTGTGCAAGTTTCTCGACTTTCAAGCGCTGCGCCTCATTGCACTGTTCACACAATCCGTTGTTTATCACCGCCAATGGCGCTGATAGCTCATTTGTATAGTATGCATTGGCGCCTGTAGGGAGATTGGATTCGGTGAGTGCGCTGCAGTCACGTTGTACCAGAATATCCCGATTGTAGTCGCCGTCGGCGTTGAAGCCGTTATATTGTTCGCAAAATGGACAGGTCCAGCAGTTGCGGTCCGGATACGGAACACGAGTGTTTCCGTTGCAAAACCAACAATTGACTTCAATGCTGTAGCGAGAACTGTAAGGCATCTCCAAAACTGCATTAAGTTCATTATCATGGTTTTTCTTAGTTAGATTTACTTACCGCACATTTTTATACAACTTGTAGGTCAGCACTACGCTTACAAAGACCAGCGCGAGAATTGGTATTGCTTTCGCGACAAGCGCCAATAACATTGCTTGCATTTTTTGCAGAAACTGCAAAAGTTTTAGACATATGTTAAAAAAAAAAGCGGGCTATAAGAGTGGCTAGCTCTTGTTCTTATCTTCCTGATCGTTTATTGTTAATTTGTTTTTCTTTTATCAATAATCGATAACACCGAATCTGACAGGTAGGCCGCACAAATTATTTAATAAATGGGGTTTGTGTTTAATATATTAGTTAAATAAGTTTTCTAATCCTATTATATATATAATGATATCTGTTCTAGCTCTCTGACAATTCGCTTGAGTACTTTTAATTTTCTTTGAAAACTTTTTATTAATTTCGAAACATTTGTGCTGGAAACACATCTAAGTACTGTCGATGATATTGATGTTTGTTTGAATAACATAGGTCTGCAACAATTAGCTTTATTGGGGCACTAGGCACGAGTAATAGCAAAACTATTTTTCATCATAGAGCTGTAGACCTACGTACCAGTCTTATGTAAGTTGGTTGCTTTTATTGATATATCGAATACAGCCCTGTAAACGATGACATGTGAATGTTTGCATTTTGTTGTTGTGTTTGGAAACCGCTTGCACGTGCTTACTTGAATTTGTCGTCCCAAAAAAATAATAAACTTCAGATATATGATTTTCTATATATAAATCCTAAATAAAAGCGACTTTATTAAATACAAAAATGCAGCACGACGATGTAAGTAAATAGTTTACAGGATATGTCAAATTTTAACGCTGATGTGTTCTGTAGGTCGTTTGGAGCATCATTAATAAATCCTTTTGTTCGCACAAAGTCAAGTAAGTGAAGGAATATTTTAAAGCGGAATCGCAAAAGTGTAACATATTTGTATGTTTGCAGAACTGATACGCGTAATTTTTGCCGCCATGAATACAATCTGACTGGCATGTGCACTCGTCGCACCTGCCCACTTGCGAATTCGCAGTATGCGACAGTGAGGGAAGAAAAGGGCATTATTTATCTTTTCATAAAGACGGCAGAGCGATCGCATATGCCCAGCAAATTGTGGGAGCGCATTAAATTATCGCGAAACTTCGAAAAGGCAATCGAACAAATCAACGAGAATCTTGTTTTCTGGCCCAAATATATGATTGCCAAAAACAAGCAGCGTTTCCTGAAGATCACACAATATTTGATGCGTATGAGAAAGCTTAAGCTACGACGACAGAAGCTTATTGTGCCGCTCTCGACAAAAATTGAGAGGCGCGAGGCGCGACGTGAACAAAAGGCGTTGATTGCAGCCAAGATCGATAACCACATTGAAAAGGAGCTGCTAACTCGCTTGAAGATCGGCACGTACAAAGATATTTACAATTTCTCTCAAACAGCCTTTAATAAAGCCTTGGAAGCTGAGCATGTTGAAGAAGACGAGCAAGACGATGAAGAAGAGCGCGAGCATGAACTGGAACTGGAAGCGGGTTCTAGCGAAGATGCACGAGAAGCAGCCGAGCTGCGACTTGCTCTCAACGACACCGAGGAGTTTGTTGAAGCAGATACCGATGATGAGGAGGAGATAACTGATAATGATGGGGACGACAGCGACTCGGGCCATGTTGAACAGGTGGAAATGCATAGTGATTTTGCGCAGTCCGACGATGATGATAATGATGCCGATGATATTGAGGTATTTGTTTTTTTTTTAACATCTATATATATATATATATATATATATATATATATATATATATATATATATATATATATACACGTAGTATTCCCAGGGTTACCTCGCTACATCATTAGATGTGACAAAACATTTTTTCTCGGATCGGGTGTCCAAATTATAATATAGGGTCCGCTATCTATCGTTTTTATACCCTGATCCCATTAAAAATGGGAAAAAAGGGTATAATGGTTTTGTGCAAAAGTATGTAACAGGCAGAAGGAAGCATCTCCGACCCCATTAAGTATGTATATTCTTGCTCAGTATCAATAGTCGAGTCGATATAGCCATGTCCGTCTGTCCGTCTGTATGTATGAACGCGTCGATCTCAGAGACTTTAAGAGCTAGAGACTCCAGATTTGGAACTTAAGCTCGCCTAATCCCTAGGCAGTACAAGTTTGTTTTCGATTTTCGATAACTCTTCCCGTTTCTGATAAACATATGGGATCGATAACAGCAAAATCTTGAATTTGCAAAACTTTGAGACGGCATTTAAAACATTAGGCGAAATAATGACAATCTGTGAAAATTATTTATTGAAATCGGTTTAGAAACACCGGAGATATGGGACATTGAAGTTGTGTATGCAGTATGCAGTATGCGCATACACTCACACACATATACTTGCAAGCACTGACCGTACGTGTAAAGTATAGAGATCAGGGTATCGTCTAGTCGGGATTTCTCGACTAGAGCCTTCTTACTTGTTTTTTTTTCAACTAGTGCTTATTTCGTGAATGGTAACACTTAGCTCATGTTTGATTTGACAGATAATAAGTTTTATCCTTCCGCTGAACGAATACGGTTGTGTATACGCTTGAGCAACGCTGGGAAATATTGCGACATTACTTTGAAAATTATTTTATAAAAAAAAAAAGAAGTTATTTGGCGGACCCTATATTACGCTTATATAAACCTTTTTAATCGCAATATATTTAACGCGTGTAGCATATTTGAAAATATTTGGCAAAATGAACAAAAAAAAGTGAAAAGTTACTAATTGGATTTTTAACTTTTTTTTTTTAACTTTTTATACCCATAAGAAAAAATAAACTTGGGACTTAAGTTCTTCTAAACCAAGAGCCACGAAGTCAAGTTTGTTGCGATAACTCGATAGCTCTTTCGGTTTCCCATATACACATTTAATCAATACAATTTTGATATGGTAAAATATTGAACATGATCCAGAAGCTATAGACAAAGTATATGATCCAAAATTAAAATAAAGTAAAGTATTAGGCAGCGCAGAAAGCTTGAATCAGCTAGATTTTCGATATCTTCGGTATTTCTGTAGCAAGCTATAACTTTTAAAATTGTAAGTCCTATTGTTATCGATGACATGTGTATTTGGTATCGGAAACAATAAACAAATAACGTATATCAATTATTTCCAACATGCTTGATCTGCTTATGGTAGAGTTTGTTCCAAATCTAAATATATGGCTCTTAAGCTCTTATCGACGCGTTCATACATACAGAAAGACATAGGACCAAAAAGACACTCGACTTTATCAACTCGTCTGTTGGTGCTGATTAAGAATATGTTTACTACTTCTTACCTTTTACCTGTCACTTATATTTGCACGAAACCGTTGTACGCTTTTTGTTAAGGCACTAAGTAAGTAAGTTGCATAATGTGCATGGTGCACATTAAAAAAAAAGTAAGAAGGCTCTAGTCGAAAAATCCCGACTAGACCTGAACCCTTAAATTGTGTATGTGTGTTGAGCGAAAGCAAGAGAATATATAATTAGTGTGTAATAAATAAATGTTTCAATTAATAATATTCACAGAATCAAAAAACTCTTACTTTTTATACCCTGATCCCATTAAAAATGGGAAAAAAGAGTATTATGGTTTTGTGCAAAAGTATGTAACAGGCGGAAGGAAGCACCTCCGACCCTATAAAGTATATATATTCTTGATCAGCATCAACAGTCGAGTCGATATAGCCATGTCCGTCTGTCCGTCCGTCTGTCCGTCTGTATGTATGAGCCAACCGATCTCAGAGACTATAAGAGCTAGAGACTCCAGATTTCAAACTTAAGCTCGCCTAATCCCTAGGCAGTACAAGTTTCTTTCCGATTTTCGATAACTGTTCCCATTTCCGACATACACATGGGATCGATAACAACAAAATCTTGAATTTGCAAAACTTTGAGATGCAATTTGAATTATAAAACAAAATAATGACAATCTGTGATTATTGATATTGATATTGAAATCGGATAATAAACACCGGAGATATGGGACATTGAAGTTGTGTATGCAGTATGGAGTACGCGCGTTCACATACACACACATACTTGCAAGCACTGACTGTACGCGTAAAGTATAGGGATCAGGGTATCGTCTAGTCGGGATTTCTCGACTAGAGCCTTCTTACTTGTTTTTCTTACATCAAGCGAAATGTTTATAATATGTGGAGACCTCAAAATTTTAAAGTAGCAACGGTTTTTGTGTCTACCAATCTTTGAATTTTGATGTTTAATGTCTAAAAAACAAAAATAAAGTTTAGTAACTTATCTAGCGAGTATTTCTCTATAATGCTAAGTACTTTTTCGAACCTAGATTATATGTTTATCTTGAACTTTAGTCGAATTTTTATTTTCAACTTAAATTTGTGTTCACGTGTTCAGTAACAAATTGCCAAAAATAAAATATATATATATATATATTAAATAATCAGTGTCAAACTACGTTCCTAATTTTAAACTCATTCTTCACAGGATACACACGTGCCAGGGAAATCATCGAAGAATGTAAGCGGTGACAACAGCAAAAAGAAGAAACTTACGAGGACAGCGTTGCGGCGACGATCGAAACCAAAACTTCAGTTAGAATATGAAATGGAATATGAAACTGAGGCTGCTCCAGCACGGAAAATGCGTTATTAGTGAGGTAGCACACAAGAGAAGGGGATAAGGACAACGCAATTGTAACAATATACCACAGTCGTTTAACTCTTTATATACTTATTAAAATGTACAGCAAGAAAGAATTTAAAGCACAATTGCACGAAAATGTTACTTCAAAACAAAAGAGATAGCAATAGTTGCTGCCTTTCAGTTTCCATGCGCTTGCGTATGTATGAGTGTGGAGCTTAAAATGGCATAAGCTCGTAATTGTAATTGCATTACATATACATTTGTATTGTTGCTAAAGTCGATCTAGTAAAACAGCTTCAAAGCAAGTTCGGAATATTAAAAACTAAATTAATCTGCTAAACTTGCTTCTGTTACATAGAGTTTGTGGCTACAGTGAAATTTGTTGTTGGTTTTATTTAAGTTTCAATTTCAATTTTTTGTTGTGTGATTTGTTCGCTCAGCCCGTTACATCAAATGTAACTAAAGTAAGAACATTTTTGTTGTTTTGATTTGATTTTGTTCGTTTAAAGCAGTGGTCGGGGAACCGGGGTAAATTATCCCAAATGCGGTAAAAGTGAAATTTCTGGGGGTAGTGGTAGTGATTTTTTTTTTTTGCTCATCACTATACTTCCACAACTGTTGTGGGGTGATTCATTTAAAAGTATATATTTATGGGGTAAGATCAACTTCCACAACAATATTGTGGGGTACTTCATTAAAAGTATATATTTTACATCTTTACGTCATCACTTACGGAGCTAAGGCCAAGTTTGAGAAAAATATTTGGGGTAATGATTCAAAAAGTTCGCTGAACACTGGTTTAAAGCAAACAAAACCATTTCAACCCATTCTCTTTTAAGAGTACTTTAAAAACGGACGTAAAGGAATACATTTGCGCAGGGCTCATACATTTTTACACAAGTAAATACATATGAATATTTGGACTACAGTCGAACTTTAACTCAAAGGGACAAAAAAATATTTTTTTTAGAGAGTATTCGTTGGCTTTATGTTAACGCTATAACCAAGAATTACCCAACAGTATTTATATTATTTAACAAATTATATCATTCATATAATGCAGCTTGCTTCTAATGTTAAACTTGGCTTCAAGGCACACGATAATCAATAAGTAAGACAACTTCACAAATACCCAGTCACCTACATTTTGATGCCTCTCTCTTTCACAGTTTTTATACCCTGATCCCATTAAAAATGGGGAAAAATGGTATAATGAATTTGTGCAAAAGTATGTAACAGGCAGAAGGAAGCATCTCCGACCCCATAAAGTATATATATTCTTGATCAGCATCAACAGTCGAGTCGATATAGCCATGTCCGTCTGTCTGTCTGTCCGTATGTATGAGCGCGTCGATCTCAGAGACTACAAGAGCTAGAGACTCCAAATTTGGAACTTAAGCTCGCCTAATCCCTAGGCAGTACAAGTTTGTTTTCGATTTTCAATAACTCTTCCCGTTTCCGATATACACATGGGATCGATAACAACAAAATCTTAAATTTGGAGAACTTTGAGATGCAATTTGAATTATAAAACAAAATAATGACAATCTGTGAAATTTTTATCGAAATCGGAAAATAAACACCGGAGATATGGGACATTGAAGTTGTGTATGCAGTATGGAGTACGCGCGTTCACATACACACATATACTTGCAAGCACTGACTGTACGCGTAAAGTATAGGGATCAGGGTATCGTCTAGTCGGGATTTCTCGACTAGAGCCTTCTTACTTGTTCATGTTAGTTTGCCGATGAGGTGAGTATTTCTTAAACTTATTTAATTATTAAGGGCAATGTATTGTGCTAATGTATTAAAGTTCATTATTAAAGAGGCATTTTAATCGAGAACATAAACAAATATTTTGAACTGCATAAAACAAAGCAATTGTTGCAAAGTATACGAAAATGCTCCTTTAATTCATAATAATTTCAGTGCACAGGCTGTACATAAACATTTCTGCTTTGAATTTTTATATATAGTTTTTATATATTATAAATTTTGAAAAATTTAAAATTCAAGCTTTAATTGCTATTGATAACTTGTGTAAATCGAAAGGGGAAAGAAAATAGTTTAAAACCAACTTATTTTGCTTGAAAAATTGATTAAATATTTGAAATTTCTGAGATCGAAGCGTTCATACAAACTGACGGCCAAAAATCCAATATCAACTCGGCTGTTAATGCCGATTAAGAATTTATATACTTAATAGGGTCGGAGATGCTTTCATCCGTCTGTAACATACATTTGCAAAAACCATTACTCCATGTTTTACCCATTTCTACCGCATCATTCACTTATATCTGAATGCACTTATTCGCAGATCAACAATTTTATAAGTCTTCATGCACAAGCTTCTTTTATGATTAAGTGGCCGAGCTTCATGTCAGCGCACACAGGGTATTTCAATTTTTTATTTTTGCATTAATCTGCTTGTTTTACTGGCAGAAAACATATATATAATGTTTTTGTGAGATCGCTCGCGATCAGACCCTCAGCTTGGCATCAGTCTGGCGCCAAATAAAGTTAAAACTAAGAAGCAAGAAGTGGGTTAGCTGTTAAGTGTTGTTGTTAGTTTTGCTTGGACTTCATTTAATGGTGTGGTATAAATCTGTGGAACTCTCCAGAACGAGCCGCGTACGATAAGCCGATGTTTTGCTAACCACAAAAGAGCAGCGGTTAGGTCTCCGCCTATCATACGCGGGGCTTAAGAATTTACGTCTTAGCATTTTCACGGGCGCACCTTCGCTTGCAGTGCGTACACGCTGCGCCGACGCCAGGAGAAAAGAAATTAATATGATAATGGCCATGGCTGTGTGCAGCTGCTGATCTGCAGACGTCCCATCCATTTCTGGTAGAATCGCATCTGGGAAAAACGTTTTTTTTATATGTATGTACACTTTGCCCAACTATTTTTTGACACGGTGAAAAATGTTGATAACTTCACTTTAGAGCTATAAGGTTGTTGTTTTTAATTTTTTTTTTCTAAGTAATTCAGTCAATTATCTCTTAAACCTATTAAACAGAACTTAAAAAACATTAACATTAACAAAGAAACATTTCAAATACTAACAAAGGCACTAAATTCAACTGCCCATAAATGCTTTACACATCTACGTTTTTGGTGCATTTTCGTAATGAAATTCGTATGAAATTCGTGTAACAGTAACTTTTAATTAAATTAAAAATGCGTAGTTCCATAAATGTCCAAAATTGCGCAGATCGCTTGCCAATGAGATGAAGATTGATTGTGTTATCACCATATTTCGCGAATGTGGCCTAAAAAAATTTTAAGTACCTACCCTTAATCTCGAACTGTACAGTCGGTATATTTTTGAGTTTCAAGTGCTTTCAACGGCTGGCACCACACTCTGCTGGGGCCATCTACATAGTATAGCATCACTTTGGATTCATCATATAATAACACGTCGTCCTTATATTAATCTGGCTATCCACGTCCATCATGTCAAAAGATAAACGTGTCTGAACATGCTCCGTCGATATCATCGTTTTTTTGAGCAGCTCGTACTTTTGAGGGGAGGTACTTAAAATTCTTTAGGCCACATTCAAACATCCACAATCATTATATTCATGATACTTATGAAAGCTGCATAAACATTGTTTTTTGGAGTTAAGAGACGCCGTAAAAATTATATTGTACTTATTTCTGTACAATTTATCCGCAGATAAAAATGTAAGGTCCTTAACCCACTATTTCTTATTATTGACCTTATTAGCTTAATCTTTGATTGAAAAGCTGATTTTTAACAAAAAGTGTTGCATTTCTAAAATGTACATAATTTCTCCTTGTTGTATAGTGCATATGTATGTTTTCATGATAGACTTAGCAACTAATATCAATGAGTGTGTCGATAAAATCAAACAGCCGACTAATACCATAGGTAATCGTCGGAGTGTTTGGGTTGCGCCGCTTCTGGTGCTCTTCGTAGATCTTGCACACGATCTCCATACATTCATTGACGCTTTCATAGTCGCAATATGTGCGCGTCTCGGGACGCGCGCCGGTCTAGACTAGCAAAATTGTATGCGACATATCTAGTATTATCTCTCTGGCTCGCACGCTCGTCAAAACTGAAAAAAATGCATAGGTTAGTTCGCATATTAGCATGCAAGGTTACTATTCGGTTCAGAGATTCACTATATCACGATTTTATTGTTATTGATTGCATGTGTATATCGGAAAAGTCATCGTAAATTTGAAACAAACTAACGAGCTTATGTTCCAAATCTGGTGTATCTAGATTTTAAGGTCTCTGCGGTAAACGAGTTCATACACACAAACGGACATGGCTACACACAATGAGTATATACATGAGTGGAAATTGGCACGCCCACTATCGATAACCACTCTCCATGCCACGACTGCGTTAGGGCTCGTACTCAGCTGTTTTGATCTGGCCCTGCCGCCATAATTGAATTTGTTTTTGTTTTCACTATGGATTGTTTTGTCGTATGTATTTGGCACTGTATGTTCGCTGAAAACCTAATATGTATGTAATTATGTATGTATGTATCAGAGCTCATGCCAATGTATT
The DNA here is from genome assembly GCA_035044465.1 of Scaptomyza tumidula. Lineage (NCBI taxonomy): Eukaryota > Metazoa > Arthropoda > Insecta > Diptera > Drosophilidae > Scaptomyza > Scaptomyza tumidula. The sequence goes on along the minus strand of JAWNNW010000835.1, from coordinate 97,625 downwards.
CTCCCTACTCATGTTTTGAATGGTTTGTTTTGATTTGAGTTGGTGCTGTCTAATTCGTTTTGCATTGCATTGCTTGGGTGGCTGAAATCGTATGTTTGTTCGTATACAAAATTAAAACTTTTTTGTTTTATATAGTTAATAAATGAAAGCAATCAAAATAAATTATGGAAAATTGTTTTAAAATTTTAATAATGAAACTTAATCTAGAATTTTTACAAATAACAATATATGAAAATTTCTTTAATTTTTATGTGCGTACGCATATGTACGTACTATTGTTTTTGTTTAATGAACGTTAATATATTATGTTTGTATGTGTGTTGTTGTATGCACTGATATAAATATATATATGTATATATGTGGTGTTGTTCTTAAGCATAAGTGTAAATTAAAGAATTAATATTATGCACGTAATGTATGTTAAATTAAAATCACCTAAATTCTGACGAAGACTGCAAATATTTTGTTGTATGGGTTGTGTAGTGTATTATGTGTATAATGATTCTTGGCTTGATAATTGTTCTATAAGTTTTATTGATTATATTTTAAAAATTCCGATTGGCAATTTTAAATAGTCAAAACTTTTAAAATCACGACCGTTTCTGTTTGAATCTCAAGCATAAAATGACAAACACATTAAAAACAAGTAAGAAGGCGCTAGTCGACAAATCCCCACTAGAAGATACCCTAAGCCCTATACTTGGCGCGTACAGTCGTTCTTGCGAGTATATATGTATGTGTGTGAGTACGCAAATACTGAATTCTCAATTAAATACTCAATAACTGATCGAAGCTGTTGATGCTGATCAATAATATATATACTTAATACGGTCGGAGATGCTTCGTTCTGCCTGTAATATACTTTTGCATAAAACCATTATACCCTTTTCACCAATTTTCAATGGGTGCGCGCGCAAATTTTTTCTTTTGTCTTATAATACCCTGAACCCATTTCTGCAAGAAAAACTTCTAGAAGGCAAAACGGCTGCAGGTGGCTTAGGCCCGTCATTGTGTGAATGCATGTGTGTGCGCCTAACGGGAACAGGCCCGTCATTGTGTGTAATGCATGTGTGTGTACCTAACGGGAATAAGAATAGACAAAACGCAAAATACAAACAACAACAACACGTGATGGTTGTCGTTGCTGGAACGCACAATCTGCACAATGTTGTTTTAATACCCTTTATTACAATATTCAATTAATTTCAATGCAATTTTTAATATAAATGTATTTAATATAAGGACATTTAAGGTTAGGTATATTAATGTAAGTGTAATTTGGCTTTAAGTCATTTTAAACCTTGTCAATAAGTTAATAATCATCTTCCTTATTCGCAATATACACATACGCATATATAATAGAAGTCATATTTAAGTATATCACGTTTGGCCATACAATTTCACAAAGTTCATATAAAATCTATAGTATCCTCCCATGTTAGGCATTAGCAAGCAGATAGAACCAAAAGTCGAAAATTGACAATCTCAACTTTGGCCACCACACACAGCAAACAGAAGTATTGCCGATCACTATTGTTGTCTCACACATCGCAATCTTTGAGAGAGAGTTGAGAGTGAGTTGAGAGAGAGTTGACAAAGCAGAAGCGGTACTTTTTCCGCTTGCCCCTTACCCACGATCTTTAAATAGTCGCGGCGTGTTATCGATACCAAAAATGGGCGGCTATTTACGTCTCTTGTACTTAAATACTTTTTGGGCTACACATTGCCACTTAAAGGTTTACACAAAGTGAAAATATTTGATATTTTCACTTTAGAGCTATATGGTCACCCTGGTTGTTGTTTGTTATTTTTTTTTTATTATTATTTTTTATAAGTAATTCAGTCAATTATATCTTAAACCTATTAAACAGAACTTAAAAAACATTAACATTAACAAAGAACAATTAAAAATACTAACAAAGGCACTAAATTCAACTGCCACGAAAAGGTTTACACACCTAGGTTTTTGGTGCATTTTCGTTGTGGAATTCATATGTACAGTTACTTTTAATTAAATTAAAAATGCGCAAATCTATAAAAGTCCAAATTTTTTGGCCAGATCACTTGCCAATGAGATGAAGAATGATTGTGCAATCACAATATCTCGCGAATGTGGCCAAAAAAATTTTTAAGTACCTACCCAAAAAAAAACGGCGCCAGCTCTTGAAAACCAATAATATTACACGGACTGTACAGCTCGAGATTAAGGGTAGGTACTTAAAATGGATATAGGCCACATTCGCGAGATATGGTGATTCCACAATCATTCTTCATTTCATTGGCAAGTGATCTGCGCAAAAAATTTGGATTCTTATGGATCTGCGCATTTTTAATTTAATTAAAAGTAACTGTACATATGAATTCCACAACGAAAATGCACCAAAAACGTAGGTGTGTAAACCTTTTCGTGGCAGTTGAATTTAGTGCCTTTGTTAGTATTTTTAATTGTTCTTTGTTAATATTAATGTTTTTTAAGTTCTGTTTAATAGGTTTAAGATATAATTGACTGAATTACTTATAAAAAATAATAAAAAAAAATAACAAACAACAACCAGGGTGACCATATAGCTCTAAAGTGAAAATATCAAATATTTTCACTTTGTGTAAACCTTTAAGTGGCAATGTGTATATCCACTCGACTTTTTATGCTGGTCAAGAAAATGCATACTTCATGCGGTCGGAGATGCTTCCTTCTGTCCCATTTCAACGTTTAAAAAGGCAATAAATATACATATGTATGAACCTACTTTCTCAAAAGCAATGCAAAAACTTATGATATAATGATATTTTTGTTTCTTTATTGTGTTGTGCATCGTTGGTATTTACTGTTAAAAACACTTTTGTTTCGTTGTTTTCCTTCCATCTGCATTTCTTATTCTAACATGCACACATTCGAACACACGCACATGTGTACATTCATAAGTTTCTTGAATTTGTGTGGAACTAGCTCAACAGCTAAGAATTCCCGTAAGCTTAAACATAAAAATTTGTAATAATTTTTCTAATATCTTAAGTTTCTAGCTGAAGCATGAGAATGATTGGCAAAATTTAATGTGGCTGGTCGCTGGAGGCAAAAAAAGTTTATTTGAAATAAAAAAAATATAAGTTAAAATAAATTTAATTAATTTTCACTTCCGGTTAGCCAAACCGCCACCCCCAGCATGGGCAGTCAAATCACCAATGTGAACTATGTGGTGTTGATTCATATCAAGGCAACACATCAATATTTTTATACCCTGATCCCATTAAAAATGGGAAAAAAGGGTATAATGGTTTTGTGCAAAAGTATGTAACAGGCAGAAGGAAGCATCTCCGACCCCCTAAAGTATATATATTCTTGATCAGCGTCAACAGTCGAGTCGATATAGCCATGTCCGTCTGTCTGTGTGTATGCATGAACGCGTCGATCTCAGAGACTATAAGAGCTAGATTTGGAACTTAAGCTCGCCCAATCCCTAGGCAGTACAAGTTTGTTTTCGATTTTCGATGACTCTTCCCGTTTCCGATATACACATGGGATCGATAACAACAAAATTTTGAATTTGGAAAACTTTGAGATGAATTATTAAACAAAATAATGAAAATCTGTAAAAATTTTATTAAAATCGGTTGAGAAACACCGGAGATATGGGACATTGAAGTTGTGTATGCAGAAACAGTATGCGCGTTCACACACACACACACACATACTTGCAAGCACTGACTGACTGACGCGTGAAGTATAGGGATCAGGGTATCGTCTAGTCGGGATTTCTCGACTAGAGCCTTCTTACTTGTTATTGCAATTTTTAGTGTCTAGCTGTTAGAATGCGGGAAATATGTAATGAATGTTTTAATGATTTACACCACGAGGTGAATCGACTTGTTATTGTCTTCCGAGTCGCTCCCTCCTATACCAACGATGTCAATATAAAAATAAACGCCGTTTTTAACTGTATATATGTACATACATTATAATTATCGTTAAATACAAAAAATTAGGTCTTCATTTATCGTTTTGTAGGTCATTCGTTTGCCTACAAAACTACAGTCAATTTATACGCTAGATGTAAGAAAAACTAAAAAAAAAACTTTTTTGATTTCGAGCTGTTATGTTAGAATGTGGCATTTTCAAGCAACACTTATTCTAACGCTCCTACAGTTGGTGCCGCTGTTCTTTCAATTTGTTTAAATATTTGGTTGAGGTATTCTCTAGGCAGTTGGACTGAATGCAGCCTGGCGCAGCAGCACATAAATTTTCTCTTTAATCCAGTCCTTGTTGTATGGGGCGTATGTGTTCGTGCTCTTCTGATAGACTAAGCAACTAATATCAATGAGTGTGTCGATGAAATCAAACAGCTGACTAATATCATAGGTAATAGTCGGAGTGTTTGGGTTGCGCCGCTTCAGGTGCTCTTCGTAGATCTTACACACGCCCTCCATACATTCATTGACGCTTTCATAGTCGCAATATGTGCGCGTCTCGGGACGCGCGCCGGGCTGGACTAGCAAAATCGTATGCGACATATCTAGTTTTCTCTCTCTGGCTCGCACGCTCGTCAAAATCTGAAAAAAATGCATAGGTAAGTTCGCATATTAGCATGCAGTTTTATTGCTCTCACCAAAACTATGTCGCTATGTTGCTGTTGTTGTTGACTCCGAGACTGTGCGAAATGGTTAATATTTGCAGCAGTGGTGCAGTGACAGAAGCGAAGTTTAATCAAATGTAAGTAAATTAAACATTTGCTTCTACAAATTGTAATACACGCTGTTGTTTAGAAGCAGAAAATTAACATTAAAAATATGAGAATTCGGTAACATTTTACCACTTTTTTCTCTTTTTTTTATGATGCGGCCATTGTTTTTGCCGCCAGCAAAAACACGCATGCACACATCTATTAATACATACATATGGATATATGCATTTAATTAAGTGGACGCAAAGCGACATGAAGTTACGCTAGCATTCTTAATTGAAATAACAAATGCATAAATCCGATGGAAACTTACCTATTTATATCTAATATAAAGGGTTCACTTTAAATTTTAATGCTTCAAATGTAATAAACACATTTTTCAGAGATTGGTCGGCATCTGCTTCTTCTTTACACAAATCCAGTGCTGTAAAATTCGGGTGTATCAGTGTCGGTTAACGCCGCTTACAATGAAGTCTGGCAGCATTGCTAGATGGCATTGTCGTTGCCATAAAAACGTTAAACAGATAGTGAGACAGCTGATTTAACTGATCGTATAGGAGTAGACCAATTTGAGTGCGGCAGAAGCTAAGCTATCGAGGGTCGTAGACGCGAGCGTCATAAGAGAACATTGAATTGCGGTTGCGTGTGATTCGCTACTTTTAAGGTATTTCCTGCCGCATTGGGCAAGTGAAATGCAAAGTGGAGGCGCAGCCGCAACCAAATGGTTTGATCGTGAAGTACAAACAATTTAATTAAGCGAGAAAATAATAAAAACCAAATTTATATGAAAAAAAAGCAAAATTGCAATACGTGAGCACAGTTGTTTGTGTTTTGTTTTCTATGACCGAACATTTTCTATTTGTTTCTCTTATTGCTTTTGGCGCCGCAGCCTGCCGAGATCGAAATACGCACGCGTGCTGACAGTGTTGTTTTATTTTTGTTCTTTTTTGTTGTTAACTGTGTGGTCTATGTCATTATTGTTGCTTTTGCCTGTTCGTCGCTTTATGCTCAATGTTTTCCGCGACAAATGGTAAACTTAAGGTGCTTTATTACGGTATCAGTTATTGTAAGATTATAACTTATTGGAGTACGTTTTTGTAGCTGCCGACAAATGACACGGATGCTGTGGCCTCATCGACGCTGCGTTGCCTCCTGAATGGCCCTTTTCGGGATCTGCACTTTAATGTCATTGATAATCGCCCTATACCTGTACAAGATGTTGTCTTTTATGACGATGATGAACGCAACGTAAAACCGCTTATTTACAGACCCGTTCACGCCGAGACAGTGTTAGCAACGCCGACGTTGAGAGCGATAGCTGATGTTAGGTAAGTGCTGACTTTGGCCTTGAACTTGCTTCGATTCGACAATTATAATATTAAAAAATTTACCCAAATTCCTATCGACCTAACAGCTGCAGAAATTCATTAATTACGAAGCGAGGTTTACAGATCAACAATGAAAATTTGTTGCAGCCAAAATATAACTGGTTGCATCTCGATTTACACATCAACTATTATACTATGCAGCGTAATTTTTGTGTCAGATATTCTAGATTAGTGAAAAAGATTTTTTATATGCATATTCGGGATATTCTAATCTAAAGGTACAAGAAAAACGGATTTTCTAAAATGTGAAAATTTCATCTCAATCGGCTGATAAACACAAACTATTTACTCTTTAAATTAACTTAAGTACGCTAAATTGTAGCGATTGAGATGCTAAGCCCACTGGGGAGCTGAGAAAACGATAAGATCGATAACTCGAAGCCAAAAATTTCATATATTTCGTACATCCTTACAGGTTTAGCTACCAATATAGTGACATACCCCGAAAACCTGCATAAAAGAAACAAAATTTAAAATTCTTCGTGGAAAACCTTTGATGAAAAAATAAAAATTATTGCAAAAATAGCAAAACAAAAAAAATAAATTAGAGGAGTCGTGACGTGAAATCTAAAGAAGAAAAGAAGAAGTCCTAGCGTCCTTTTTTTATTTATTATTATTTTAGCTTAAAGGTTGTTAAACGCGCATTCATACGGACAAAGACAGCATGAGAGTGCACAAAACTCGTATAATTTTTTCCTTCGATGTCGAGTGTAGAAAAAATGTCCGTTGCGATTTTTTTTCGATTTGATTGATTTACGAGCCCTCAGTGGGCGTAACCATAAGTGGGCGTAACACACAATCTTACAGGCACATGGTACAAGATGTCTGCAAAATCTCAAATCTTTATTCTTAAGGGTGTCTTAAAGTATTGTGTACAGTTAGCGGACGGACGTTTAGTCGGTCTGACAGAAGGCATGACCGACACTCCAAAAATACCATACAATAATTTTCTACTTCAAAATTATTGGTTATTACTAAATTTTTGCCTTTTATTTTAAGAAACTTTTTTGCAGCAGTTTCCACACACTCGGTTTTAAGGGCAGTGGAACATTTTACTAGCAATATCCACTAAACAATGTCGCCCCTCAAAAAATCGCTGACCCCATTGAAATGGGTGAGGCGTATCTAGTATCTTAGTGCTGAACGCTAATTGAATTAGGTGTAAAGAATCCCTTGGTGGCCTTTTGGAAGCCCCACCAAGTAAATCGGCCGCTTTGGCTGCTTGGTGCCAAGTTTTGACGCAGTCATAGCGACAATTGCAGTTCTTGATGCGTTTGGTGCAAGTCTCTGATATCGTGTTGAATTTATTTTGTCGTTATTTGAATTGCTTTTAACTTTTTGCTGGCTTTTGTTCCGTTTTGTAACGAGTCGGAGTCGTTTTAATAGGCAAACGCTACAATTTATTTTTGTTTTGGTGAATAATCTAGTGCTGTAATCTGTTCTGTGTGTGTTGTCGATTGTTGCTTTGTGGCCAGAGATAAATACGGTAGGATCGAACGAGGTTTTTAAGCAATGCCGGAGAGAATAATAAGCCACCGGGATATGGACGAGATTGAGATAGAAAGCGACGAGGAAGATGATGAGTTGGAACAGGGTGTCGGTCTGAACGTTCAATCGAGACGCAGCGGTGTCCGCAGCGGCAGCGGTTTACCCGTGAATTATGAGGGGCGTCGCACGGGCATTAGCACTGACCCCACCAGCCGCGAGCATAGTCGCGAACGCGAGCGGGAACGTTTTGGCAGTGGAAATGCCGCCCAGGATGAAAAATTTTATGATAATGACGATAAGCGACAGGAAAGAGATGATGACAGCGACGACGAGGATGATATTGAAATGTTGGATTAGTAAGTTCTCTTAAACATGTATTTTTTTTTTTTACATTTTTAAATAATTTAACGACGTGGCTTATGTCTATGTCTATGTCTATGCATATTCGTTTTTCATTCATACATTTTGAGCATTTTTTTTTTGACAATTAAAGGGCAATAAGTACAATCGATGTGGACGGTAATGCGAGGCAATAAATAAATCAGATCAGATTAACAACAATCGACAGGTATTGTTTTTACGGTAAAATTCATAGTCTTAACTTCACCACCAGTCAAAAATTGTTTAATTGTAGAGCCGATGATTTTGAGACGAGTTATCGCATTCACCGCAAACACATTTTAAACATATTTTTACGAAAGCCTTTTTATACTCTGATACCGAAGTTAAAGAGCATATTGGTTTTGTGCAATGTCCGCAGCACCTCTAAGGCTAGAGACCTGAAGCAGTGCAAAAATCTTCGGACATGTGTTCGTCAGACGAAGTAACAGTATTAGCCCGCTACACCCACTAGGGACTATTAAATCGATAACAAGTTGAAACGCCTCGATGAGAAGCATCTAGAGTCACCAAATTAGATGAAAAAAAATCTAGTGACCTCCCGTAAAAGTCTGCGTCAAAATTTTGGACTTCAGCTTCCGCCCTTAAAAACGGGAATGTACGTATCTCCACAGATTTTGAGCTGGAGACAGCAAGTTTGGTGGGAAGATAACGTCTGATAACGTTCAGAAATGTGTATAAAAAAATTGTAAGTCACGCCCTTTCTAGATCCACTTCTTTTAAAATCGGCAATCCCTATATCTTCCGCAGTTTTGGAGCTAGCGTCAAAAAGTGGAAAGTAAAGATCTTTAATAAACTATTTTTCCCGCTGCGCTTACCACTGGTTTACTGGTATCAGAGTATCCCGCAGTCGGTTATGTCCGACTGCAACGATTGCACTTGTTATTTACTTTTTGCTTTAAGTGGCTTATAAATAATTTTTTTTGTGTCAAAAAGTTTGTAAAATGGTTATTTATTATGTGCAGTAGACCGCAATGGGATAATTTTCATAGTTGAGAAAGCATGACTAGGAGATACTCTGAACCCCAAACCTTAAGCATACGGTCAGGCCTGCACTTCAACCTTGAAAATCTTCGGTATTTTTTAAGCGATTTCAATGAAAATTTCACAGATTTTAATTTAATTTATTTTACTTTTGCATATAACCTTTATACCCTTTAAATACATTTCATGGGATCAGGATATAAAAAAATAATTTGTTTTTATCCGTAAACCCATACCAGAATTGTGAAGACCACGCACACTCGATCTACCAGAAATTGCAGAATTAACCCACAATTTCAGAAGGGCATTTGAAAATTGTTACTGTAAAAAGCAGCCTGCGAAAATTATTTTAAATACGAATTTTTGTTTTACAATTTTAGAGCAACAATTAAATTTCAAGATATTTAAGCTCTGGATCAAAAAAGGTAAAGCTGCAGGTTGTCACATAAGCCAAAGTAAGCAAAAAACTGCGCGATTAAACATCTTTTCGACGCTATCACAAAGACTCGCTCATTGTTAAAAAGTGAATTTATGGTGACACCACAAGCAAGGCCGATGGAATTTGGAATTAAGATCTTCGAAAATGTTTGCATTTATAATACAAAATGTGTAAAAAAATATGCAATTCAAATATCGAGATATTTTGCACGTGTTCGTATATGTATACCTTCTGTAGTCCTTGATTTGATCTTTTTCTGACAACTTTCCCAACGATACAACTTGTCGTTGCATAAGCTGCTGACCATGATTTAATATTTTATGGACATTAGGAGTTAGTTTTTTCTGCGGATACTTCGCACGTAAAAGAGCTCTTGTCTCCTTGGTTATTTCCTTTTATCTTAGCAGTTGCCTCATCGGTGATGATGAGCCTCCGAGTTGTGTTTCCATCATTAGTGTTTCCCTTCTTGAGGCAGTCAACTTTTGTCACGCGCTTAGCCAATAGCTTGTGTTGTATATACCATTTGCATAAAGTATAAGGATACTTCACAGTCTTCGCCTTTATGCGTGATCTTAGGAAGTAAGAAAGGAATCTTATTACTCAAATACATCGATCCTGCAATTAGATATAATTTGCAAATGTGTGTAACAGACAGAAGGATGCATCTCCAACCATAAAATGAATATATCTTTTATTAGCATTAAAAGCCTTTTTAATTTAGCCTGATATATGAGTTCGTAAAAGCCGTCGCTTCCTTCCTTCCTTATTTGAAATATTGTATATTGGGGCAAAAAATAATAGCACACCCAAGGTACTTTTTCTAACTCGCAAGAAGACAATCATCAAGTTTTAATGTAATATATAAACTTAAATTTAATTAAAATGATAGTTGGAAATTGTTATATTTTTGTGTTTATAGCTCCACAAATGCATTCTTCGTAAAAATCGTTAGTGCTTACCAAATCTACCTTTAAACAAGTAAGAAGGCAGTAGTCGGGAAATCGAGACACACATACTTTCAAGCACTGACCGTACGCGTAAAGTATAGGGATCAGAGTATCGTCTAGTCTGGATTTCTCGACTAGAGCCTTCTTAATAGTTTTAGATCTCACAGTGAGCGTGAAACCTTTCTCCGATATTTTGAAGGGGAAATATGTATTTAAGCAAGTTTAGGTAAATACAAATTGTACTGCAGTTCAACCTGGCATAGCTTGCAAAATAAAGAACAATTGATTAAGCGTTGGAAGATGTTACTGTAATGAACCTTATGTGATAACAAAAGTCCGACGTGGTCACTGTTGTACACCAAAGCACAGCCATTAAATTGTTTTCAAATAAGGCGCACTTGCTTCCCACTGAAAAGAAAATTAATTTTTTTGGGCGAAAAGACTCGCCACCTGATTAATTTCACTGATAAGGAAACCTTAAACCGGTCAAAGCCGTCATGAAAACATACTTGGTGAACGCTGATGATACGATGAAGTTGAAGGAAAAATTTTTACACTTTAATATAACACCGTTGAAAATCATTACTATTTAATTTCCTGGAGATTTCCGTAAGCGCTACCAGTAGCGCCATCTTAAAATCCCCGCAAAAGCTTACTAGAAAATAAAATTAGACTTCCAGATCAGATATTTTGTTTATTTGGGTGTGTTAATAAAGGGCTACCACCCCCACACACTGAAATTTTTGTATATACCTGAACCCATTGAAAATGGGTAAAAGGGGTATATTGTATACGGGAACGCACACACAGATACTTGCAAGCAGTGACTTTACGCGTTAGGTATAGGGATCAGGGAATCTTATCCTATCTTTATCTATGGTAGTTTGCGCGAGCTGGGAATTGATTTTACACCCATATTTTCTTAGTGAAATTATTATGGAATGCCTTTTCCGATTCGATTTTGCTGAACGTCTTTTAATTTTTTTTTAACCAAACACGCTTTCGTCTTTCTTTAAATATATGTACGTATGTTTATGTATTAATTTCTGGAAACATTTAAATAAATATTAAAAGTAATAATTAAATTTTTTATGGTTTGTTTCGTTTCAGCGATACGTGAGTACCCGTTCACAATATAAAGTTACGACGATATATACAGCTTACCAACTAAATGTTTTTGCATGGTGAAAAATTTTTATATTTTCACTTCAGAGCTTTAGGGTCACACTGGTTGTTGTTTTGTATTATATATATATTCTTAATGAGCATCAACAGCTGAGTCGATATAGCCTTGTCCGTCCGTCCGGCTGTCTGTCTGTCTGTCCGTATATATGAACGGATCGATCTCAAAGACTATAAGAGCTAGAGACTCTAGATTTGGAACTTAAGCTCCCCTAATCCTCGCAGTACAAGTTTGTTTTCGATTTTCGATAACTCTTCCCGTTTCCGGTATACACATGAGATCGAAAACAACAAAATCTTGAATATGTAATATGGAAAATTTAAAACGGTTTGAAACATTAGACAATTCAATGACAATCTGTGAAATTTTTATTGCAAACGGTTCAGAAACACCGGAGATATGGGACATTGAAGTTGTGTATGCAGTATGCGCGTACACACACACACATTTCAGGGTATCGTCTAGTCGGGATTTCTCGACTAGAGCTTTCTTACTTGTTTGGTTATGTTCGTTGAGAATTTCATATATACAGTTACTTTTCTAATGAAACGTTTCATAATTTGAATATAGAGTATAATCATTATCGGGAGAGTTTTAGATGGTATTCAAATGCCAGGCAAGCGGTTATCTTTTGAAATAAACCAGTTGGCTTATTACAACTCCACCATCGGGGAATCGGTCTCCCAGATTGCAGATGTTAGCAATTAGCAGGAAAACTTTTTACAATGTTTTTAGCCGGGTTAAAATCGAGGAAAGGGTAGTGGCGAAGCCTAAATTGGTGGCCGCTCTGCGAATTATGGTCAATGAAAATCCAGAACGCTTGCCAATGAGATGAAGAATGATTGTAGAATTACCATATCTCGCGAAAGTGCTCGAAAAGCCATTAAAAGTACCGACCCGTTAAACACGAGCTGCTCGAAGAAAAACGTTGATATCGGCGGAGCATGTTCAGACGCGTCTTCTTGACAGGATCCAATTGGGATAGCTAGATTCATATTGTGACGACGGTGATGAATCCATAATGATGCTATACTATGATGATGGCCCCAGCAGAGTGTGGCGCAAGCCGTTAAAAGCACTTGAAACCAAAAAACTGTTAAGTTTGGAAAATTGTCAGTGAAGGTTCGGAGGTGCATCTTAAACAAAAGAGTTGGAGAATTGTGTTTCATTTAAAATACAATGGATGCCCAAAATCTTTTAAGTATTTGGTAGCCAGTGACAACAAATTTGGATTTATTTATGATGGCAAGCCAACATACAAGTTTTACCAGGACAATGATCCTAGCACAAAGAAACCATGGTCAGGTGCTGACTGCTTTTTAACTGTAAAAAAGTGTTCGATACACCTGCCCAAAGCCCAACCTGAACCCAATTGAAAATGTGTGGGCCTATCTAAAAAAATGTTCTGCCAAGCGCCATCCAAAAAATAAAAATGATCTCAAGTCGATAATCTTGGAGGAATGGAAAAATATATTCCATTGGAATACGTCCAAAATCTCGTAAAATCGATGAAAAGGCGATTCGGAGCGATTACAGAAGCCAATGGTGGACATACAAAATATTAATTATAGTTTAAATCCAAAAAGTAATAGAAAGATTGACATTGTGTAAACATTTTATTGGCAGTTGAATTTTGTGCCTTTCTTTGTATTTTTAATGTTTCTTTGTTGATGTTTATTGTTTTATAGTTTTAAGAGATAATTGATTGAATAACTTATAAAAATAAAAAAACAAATTAAAAACAACAGCCAGTGTGACCCTATAGCTCAAATGTGAAAATATCAAAATTGTTCACCTTGCGTAAACATTTAGTTGGCAAACTGTATATATAAATTTAAAAAAAATTAGATATCGCAAATTTGTTGAGAATGTTAGGTATTAATTAGCAGAGATGCTTCCCTACAATAATCGGATACAGTCTGAACGCGCATACGTTGTATAAGGTAAGGAAGGTATAATTAAACTTTTTCCTTTATACTTTAACATGTCGCGAACTCTACATTATAAGGGGTTTTCCGTCTGTGACGGATCAGTGCCAGTACCATGGCCGCCCTGACGCAAACCATCAATCCGGGCCTGGTTTTCAATTACGACCGTACCGTGGCGGGGACTTTAGTGTTCGGCCAGTCGTCAACATTAATCCTGATCGGGCTGTCGTTAATGATAATAATTCCCTCACCTATTTTATTTACTGGAGCCAGATAGCTCAGCTGTGTTGCCATGTGCCACTACTCTCAAATGTAATTCTGGGGCGCAAATAGCCTCTTTGCAGTAGCCCATTGCTGTTGAAGCGCCGCAGGAGTGTAATGCAACTATTTTGCTGTTGCATTTTGCAACAATGTTTTTCGGTTATTGTGGGACGACTCCGGCATAAGCGACTGAGGCTTAGTATATTTTACTAAGAAGTAAATGGTGTTACCTAAGTTTTTGAAACTCTCATTATTTAAGCTACATTAACGCCCGTTACGTTTACTTTTATCTCTTCTCTTCTAAATTAAGGGCTGCGTCGTCGTAGTAGAATAAATCCTTCAACCTATAATTATTTTTATTTCTTATTATGCCATTGGAATGAGAACAGTTTGGAATATAATGGTTCGTTATCTTCAGTTAAAAAATTTCCGCCTTCTGATGTCTTCAAGGGTAGCAGCTCATAGGGTTCTGCGAACGCCTTGACATTGCTATTAAATATGTTGATGAAGTCATTTTTAACGTTTATTTTAAGAATTTATCAGCTTCCTCTTATACCCACCCCGTTTAACAACTTTACTGTCTTTTTGAACTATTGATATCTTTAACCGTTAGTGGCGCAAATTTGTGCGAGAGGACGGTAAGACTTGTCCATGATCTGTTGCTGAAAGCTTGTTAATTGTCTACATTTAGAAGAAGGATCAACGTCCATTCGTTCGGCGCGGTCATGTTCCCGAGCCCATTTTGGGATTGCCGAGCATTTTCTCTTCTAAAGTGTTGGTTTCTACCCTGGCCTTAATAGGCCCTCTGTCTTTTTGCTCAGTTTTCTGTTTTTTTTTCGGCAAGGCTTCTTGCATAGTTGGCAGCAAAGTTATACCTATCATGGTTTGCCTCTACCTCCTGTGCCATTGCAAGTGTAAGACTATTAGGTTGGGCCGAATAAAGCACACCAGTTATGCTTTTTCTGAGTCCGGACACGAAGACAAGCATTGCATATGCGCGATAAGGGTACGGCTTGACAACTCTTATATTAATTATAATTTTGATTTCCGCCGTTTTAAATAATTTGTAAGCCGCTATTACCGCTTGACGCCAGGAAACATATTCTTCTCATAGGTATGGAATTCTGGAAGGGATTTTCTGTAAGTTGTTGAATTTTGTTATGAAATTCAACTTTGTGGGCGTTCAACGCAACGTTTACCGCCGCCCCCGAAATGTTGGAAATTGTCTGTGCGTCCATGTTATTATTTCTTTTTGCGTTAGCAATCTAATGTGAGTAATATCATCAACGGTGAGTAATAAAATACTCTGTTGGTTGTGGCGATTTAAAAAAAACATTCAAAAAGGCTTTTGTTGAGAAATCAGGACTTTTTTTTCTTTATTTAATTTAAATTTGAGCTATGTCTAACAAAAATAATGCTTGGATTAGAAACAACATATCTATGAAATGAAAAATAAAAATAAAAAAATAAAAACAAACATCTCGCTCTTCGTCTTCGGTCGACTCAATCGACTGATCCTGGACGCTTGCCTGGGTCTATTTATCACATTACTTCAGGCAAGGTCCTGCGCTCCACTTCCCGTTCGTTCACTTCGGACTCGAACTCGCTCTGAGCTCGATCCAGATCGGCTTTCTTTACTCTCAGGATTCCCTGCGCGTATTGAGCCACACGGCCCCAATTACTCTCCCTTTGAAGCATCTACTATATAGCGTCTACTATGTTGTCGGGAGTGATCTCTGTCCTTGTTGCCTGATCAGTCAGGTTCCAATTACGACAACTAAAGAACGTGTGCTTCGCAATGTCGCTGTGTATTGATGCCACCCCAGCGATCACCAACACAGCATGATCCGAGACCGTACGATAAGCCGAAGCTATTCTAAAGGCCCCCTTTCGTTGAACCTGTGCGAGCCTCTTCCGGTCCATATCTTTCTCAAGAGAATCGGCTCATATATCAGCCCCATAGAGCAACACCGACTGAACTGCACTCATCAGGAGGCGACGTCTGCTAGAGGTCGGACCCCCAACATTGGCCATAGCCTACTGAGCGCAGTCATCCCAGCTGCAGCTTTGTCTGCCGCCTGTTTTATCTGTTGGAAGAAGCTCCCCTTGGTGTCTTTCGTTGTGCCAAGGTATTTGACCACAGGTTTCGACATCACATTAGCCTCCCCGACTCTCAATGAGATGATCGTTGGTATCCTTTTACTGGTCAGGATTACCACTTCTGCCTTGCTAGCCCATGTTCCGCCATCCAACTACCGACAGCCCTCATTGCAGGTCTCACGCTGCTACCAGCGCTACAACGTCATCCAACCAACCAGGTATTTCTCATCTGCCATTTCAAGTCTTAGAAGGCCATCGTAGAAGGCGTTCCAAAAATCCGGTCCTAGTATTGATCCCTGCGCCGCCCCTCCCTTGACCACCTCTCTGTGGACGTCTCTCTGGTCTCATAAAGTAGTCCGCGCTGTGCAAGGTAGTCCTCGATTATTCGGCGTAGACAAGCCGGGACCCCGAAGTTGTGCTCCAGAGCCTCCGCTTATGGTTCTCAACCCGTACTGCCAGGGTGAAAGTCCCTCGTCACCTTTTCTGCTATATCCAGTATACGCAACGGGCGGTAGGACGATGGAGACTCCGGATCGCCCTCTCCTTTGCTAATGACCGCCAACCTTGCGGACCGGTGCCTTCTTATCCTCCATCGTAGGAACCACCTTTTTTAAGCCGGCGACTATGTTCTCCATCGTTACGGCTTTTTTGGCTTTCACAGAATTCAGGGCCCCCAGTTTTCAAATCACAAGCCTGTAGCCCAGTCTCAAGGGATCCCTTTCTATGTCTGCCAATAACTCCCTTCAGCAGAAGGTTTTACTCCAATTAATGGCTTGTCGTAATTCCTTTTAACGGCCTTATGCTCCGCCAACTTGTTGTTCGCTTTAACTTGGTTTCTCGGCCGTTGCGCGATACGGCGTAGCCTGTGACACTTCCTGAGCAGATCCGCTATCTCTGGTCTCCACCAGTAAACCTGCTTTTTCCCTTGGCGGGGCTCACTACGGGGCATGGAAGCCTCACAGGCCGCCCTGATAATATTCATGGTTGAACTAGCCAATGTTTCTCTCTATTCTGGCCGACATCCTCTATCTTTCCAGCACCCCTCGCTATTGCCCTCTCAAAAGACTCGGTCCTTAACCGCGGTATGTTCCATTTGACGAATGATCTGGGAGCAACCCTCTGGTGGAGACTACCGTTGTTAACAACAAACACGTTGTATTGATGGTCACTACCGGTGTAGTTTTAAATGACTTGCCATTCCCGAATGAACGGCCCGGTTCTCCAAAGCAAATGAGACATCAGGGATTTTTTCCCTATATGCCGGTCGCCGCAAGGTCGTCACGTTCCCCTCGTTTAAAACCAGAAGACCAGCTCTCGCAACCATCTCCATAACGAGCTTACCCCGGGCGTCGAGGTACGGCATACCCCATTCCAGCGCTCCCGCGTTAAAATCCCCGGCTACCACTTTGTGTCCTGAGGCCGCCATCACAACGTTTTCCTGCCCTCTAGCTGGCCTCTGAACTGAACAACTGAAAAAAGTCGTCCCACTCCTCATCCAAACAAACCCGTTGCCTCGACCGTGAGCGGCAACATGGGCCTTTCCAGGTTCCAACACCCAGATTGCTGCATTACCGAGTAGATCTGATCCAAGAGGAAGGATCCCTTCTCCGGTACTGTTCGCTTAACAATTAAAGGTCGACCATTCTCTCCACTGCCAACTGTTGAAGCAAATCGTTGGCAGTTCCTATTCGTGTTTGCCTGAAGAACACGAATCATTGCGTTATCTTATTTTTGGCCTTTCCGTGCCTTGTGTCCGGCTTCTCCACATTTATAGCACAAGGCCTTTTGCACCCCTTAACTACATGCCCGTAACCAAGGCAGCGCGTCACACATGGCCGCTCCCACACTCGACATGTGGATCTTTCCGCGCCTCAGGAAGTAAGATGCGTAGCGCTTACTCATTTCAACTACCGCCATATTTTGCTCTCTCATAGTCCTCGAAATTAGAGCAATCTTGACATCCCCGATTTTGGGCATATCCTGCCTAAGGGCCTCTGTTATATCGACTGCCTCTGTGAGGCAGTTAAGATCCCGGATCTCCACTGCGTACTTATGTGCTAAGGACACCGCTGTCAGACCCTTGGGCCCCACCCAATCGAGTTCAGAAGGACACCACTGTCCTTGACGCAGGCTCCAAGTTCCACATGGACACCCCCAGTTCGAGTCTCCCGGGTGGTCCGGGTCCACTTAAGACTTCATTTCTCTTACTTTTAAACTCCAATTGCCTGATTTTCACGCGGGACGACTTTTTTTACCGAGCTTGATGGTTCCGAAGCCATCCTTCTTTCTGCCAGCTTCACCATCCGTTTTGTCCTTTTTGAAACGACCACACGCTCGGGGCTGATATCAACCGTCTTGATGTGTTTTATGACGTTCAGGCCGCAGGTCTCGATGCTAAACGCTTCTCTGTGGACGTCGCCATATTTTTTTCTTCTTCCTCGAGGCCCATCCTATCTGTCCTGCCGGACTGCATGGCCAAAAAGGCGTCCTCCAGAGTTGCAAGAACAAGTTTGATGTCGTTTGGTATGGTCTTTTACCTACTGCTGCCGCTTTCATCTTGGCTTTGGCTTGTAGGCACCACGTTTTATACAAATCTTCCTCACTCTGTACTTGCGCAATTCACAGGCGACCGGGATCAATCTGGAGCCCAGCATCGCAGACAAACCATCACCAAATTTGGTCCCACTAGCTCTCGATGCTGTGGCACTTCGAGTCGCTCGCTATACATCCGCTAAGGCAAGTAAGCAGCACCGTAGGCCAAGTGGTCCCTGCACCGTAACTTTTTTCCTTCTTTTAACACTCATTGTTGGTTTGATTTCGGGGTTCCTTCCCCAAGGACTGCTCTTAGCGACAAAGTAGCACGTCTGGCTTCGCATGCTCCGAGTCGAGCCCTCCCACCACGACAAGGTGGCAGCCAACAGGACGCCTGTGAGAAATCACGACTAGAAAATACCCCAAACCCAATGCTAAACGCGTACAGTCCGTGCTTGCAAGTATGTGTTTACGTGCATATTGCATACTTGACTTTATTTCCATGTTCAATAGCCCAGGTGTTTCTCAACCGATTTCAAAAAAAATTTCTCAGATCTTCATTATTTCGTCTAAAAAACAGTTTTCAAGTTTTCAAAATTCAAAATTTTATTGTTATTGATCTTGACTTGTATGTCTAGGGCTTAGGCGAGCTTATGTTACAAAAAAGGAGTCTCTAGCTTTCACATATATGTACTTTTTGGGGTCGGAGTTGTCCTTCTGTCTATTACATACTTTTACACAAAACAATTAAACCCTTAACTATTTTCAATAGGTTCAGGGTATAGAAAAATAAAAACACGCACTTTTTAACGAATCGAGTTGCGCAAGCATAGTCGCTTTTTTCTAGGGCTATTATATCTTAATTCTGAAGTTGCTGTTAGTGTCTCCTTCTTGGAGCTAAAGCTTTTTTTTCTCAGCGTTGCTGTTAGTATCTCCTTCTTTTTTTATTATTATTGGACGTAGACGTATAAACGGACAGTACATTCAAGTGGACCAACGATACCAAGCACCGGCTTGTTAGCCCGCGGACACAAGCACAAAGCGACCCACCTCCCGCTCTTCCGACCGAGGGGCGCACCGCGTGAAGTGCGGTTACGAAGATCGCGAACATGTAGACAAATGACATAACACAATTTTATTTAGTAAGCATACAGAAGTGATACTAGTTATTAGGTGGCAACTGCAAAGTTAATTTGGTTAATTAGTTTTTGATCAACGGTTATTGCTAGCATAGTTCTACGATTATTAAGAGAGGGAAGATTTAATAGTAAAAGTCTACTGTGGTAAGCAGGTAAATTAGTACTATATTATACCAGTTAAGACCCCGAAGGGCAAAGAGCAAAAATTGTTTTTGCACCGATTCTATTCTATCCTGATAAATCCTGTATTTGGGAGACCATATACAAGATCCATATTCAATAATCGGTCGGGCAAGAGACATATACAGAGTTTTTGTTAAATAGGGGTCGACGAATTCCTTCGACCAGCGCATAATGAACCCCAAGACACCTTATGCTCGACTTGTTATTGTTATTGAAGCTATGTGTTTGTCAAACTTGAGCTTTGGGCCCATTAGGATACCTAAATCCTCAGTCTATTCAATCCGATCAAGTGGTCGGTTATCCAGAATAAAGATATTAAAAAATGGTATTCGTCTATAAAATGACATAACTTTACATTTACTGCATTTGAGATGCAGTAAATTTACTTTGCAGCAAGTTTGAAAGTTGTCTAAATCACTTTGCAGTTTACGACCAGACAGAAGAGTTGTAGCTGACATGTATAATTTTACATCATCAGCATACATCAGCCCCCGTGAGTTATTTATTACGGACGTAAGGTCATTTATGAATAGAATTAATAATAGCGGTCCAAGGTGACTTCCTTGTGAAACACCAGAAGAGACCTGGACCGCTTTAGAAATTGAGCCATTAAAATAGACTCTCTGAGTTCTTAAAGTTAAATAATCTTGAATCCAAAGAATAACATTATTGGGAAAGCCCAAAATTCTGCATTGAATGGAGGTGATTACAAGAGTCAGAGCCTTACTGAAACCAGAGTAAATAACATCAGTTTGCATTTAATCTTGAAAGCCCTTAATAACAACTGATGTGAATTTTAGCAAGTTAGTAGTAGTAGGAGGTGCTTTGTTTCATGAATATTTTAGATGGAAGAGTCGATAACTTGCGTTTCGCATTAACGAAATTAAAAAACCATTTAGGACCTGCTGAAACTGTAATCTACACCTAGTCAGGTAATTCCAGTAACATTGTTTATTGAGGACTGAAACACTGGAAAGAGCAATCACGTATGCAGAAAAAGCTATTGATGAGCTAGATTTTCTGAAACTCGATTTACGATTTTTAAGCAATGTCAACTCTCTGGTAAACCACACAGGTTTATTTGACCTGTTTGGCATTCCGTAAGGGACACACAAATCTAAAAATGAATTTAAAGTATAAACAAGTAAGAAGGCTCTAGTCGAGAAATCCCGACTAGACGATACCCTGATCCCTATACTTAATGCATACAGTCAGTGCTTGCAAGTATGTGCATGTGTGTGTACGCGCATACTGCATACACAACTTCAATGTCCCATATCTCCGGTGTTTCTTAACCGATTTCAATGAAAATTTCACAGATTGTCATTATTTTGCTTTATAATTCCAATTTCAAGATTTTGTTGTTATCGATCCCATGTGTATATCGAAAACGGGAAGAGTTATCGAAAATCGAAAACAAACCTGTGCTGCCTAGGGATTAGGCGAGCTTAGTTCCATATCTGGAGTCTCTAGCTTTTATAGTCTCTGAGATCGACGCGTTCATACATACAGACGGACGGACAGACAGACGGGCATGGCTATATCGACTCGGCTGTTGATGCTGATCAAGAATATATATACTTTATGGGGTCGGAGATGCTTCCTTCTGCCTGTTAAATACTTTTGCACAAAACCATTATACCCTTTTTCCCATTTTTAATGGGATCAGGGTATACAAATACTGATTGCCACGTCCAAATTGTCAGACCCGTACAGGGGAGACCAGTCAGTCAGGGATAAGAGTCGAGTAAGTTTTGCAAAATCGGTTTTCCGAAATTGACGTACTCTACATTAAAAGTTTTCTACTGGGGCATAGCACCCGGTAGGGTAAAGTGACACCTCCAACGTTGGGTGGTATAAATCTTCTGGATAAGATATGGGTTGTGATCGGGTAATGGTTGAGGAGGATGGATCCAAAACAAAAACCAGATCAAGCATTTTATTAAGAGAATTTGGGATATCATTTATTTGATTCAATGATATCACAAATAAATTAATCAAGAATACATTCTGCGCCGAGGGGGTCGGGCACCAGAGTCGGGACAAAAAATCCAAGTAACTCCAGCAATATTAAAATCACCAAGAACTACAAGGACATCGCGATCCGAAAGCATGCAAAAAAAGGACAGAATAGCAGAAAAATGAGCATCGTAAACAAAGCTATCGGAGGAAGGGGGTATATCAAGGAAGCAAGTAAAAAAAATACCAACACTATTAAATACAACTTATCAGCAACAAATTCTATATCCATAGAACAACCTACTATTACTGTCTCCGAAGAACAATAATAATCTTTTTTTCCTGGCAGTATATTAATTTACTATAATGTGCACCGGCCAAAACTCTTTGCAACATATAGAACTAAAGTCTTGACTCGAAACACACATTTTAAATGCCAAGATATTCCTAGAATATAGATAAATTTGAATTTTACCACCGTTAAGTTGGCTTTTGATTTGGCCTTAATAAAGACCGTGACATCATCTAATGTCAAATCAGGGGGAAGCCTTGAAACAAATACTTGTTTTACTTACTTTTTGGTGGAACGGCAACAAAATTTTTAATTATATCTTCAACCGAAGATATATTTTTAGCTAGTGGCATATTTGGCTCTTTGGATATATTGGGTTTATTTTGTTGAACTACGTCAACACTACTCATCACCGAAGAAACCGAAGGACCGGGACTAGACGAAACGACATCCATGGGGACTATTACGTTTACATCCGGTATGTTTTTTGGGGACTGGGGCAGAAGAATTGTTTATAACTATATTAATACCCTGATCCCATTAAAAATGGAAAAGAGGGTATAATGGTTTTGTGCAAATGTATGTAACAGGCAGAAGGAAGCATCTCCGACCCCAATAGTCGAGTCGATAAAGCCATGTCCGTCTGTCCGTATGTATGAACGCGTCGATCTCAGAGACTTTAAGAACTAGAGACTCCAGGTTTGGATCTTAAACTCGCCTAATCCCTAGGCAGTGTATGTTTGTTTTCGATTTTCGATAACTCTTTTCGTTTCCGATATACACATGGGATCGATAACAACAAAATCTTGAATTAGGAAAACTTTGAGACGGCATTTAAAACATTAAACAAAATAATGATAATCTGTGAGATTTTAATTTAAATCGGTTAAGAAACACCGGAGATATGGAACATTGAAGTTGTATATGCAGTATGCGCGTACACAGATTCACACACACACACACATACTTGCAAGCACTGACTGTACGCGTAATGTATAGGGGTCAGGGTATCGTCTAAGCGGGCTTTCTCGACTAGAGCCTTCTGACTTGTTTTTATTTTTTAAACACCATTTTTTTAATTTTAAGTAAACAAAAAATAAAGTTTTTGTTGCATACCTTGTCATTGGCAGCATTCCCTTTTATTTTCCTTACATTAACATGGTAATTCGTAGTTACCAGGAAAAGGATTTTACAAAATTTGTGGATTTTCCTCCGGAAAGATGGTACAAAAACAATTTTGTTATATCCTGAACCCATTGAAACGGATAAAAATGATATAATAGTTTTGTGCAAAAGTATGTAACAGGCAGAAGGAAGCTTCATTAAGTATAGATAGTATCCATATTCTTGATCAGCATCAAAAGCCGAGACGACGTAACCATGTCAGTCCGTCTGTATGTATGAACGCGTCAATCTCAGAGACTATAAGAGCTACAGACTCCAGATTTGCAACATTAGCTAGCATAATCCCTAGCAGTACAAGTTTGTTTTCGATTTTCGATAACTCGTCCCGTTTCCGTT
Source organism: Scaptomyza tumidula (assembly GCA_035044465.1). Lineage (NCBI taxonomy): Eukaryota > Metazoa > Arthropoda > Insecta > Diptera > Drosophilidae > Scaptomyza > Scaptomyza tumidula. The sequence continues at coordinate 74,206 of JAWNNW010000835.1, read as the reverse complement.
TTCACAAGTGATCAATACAACAAAGTCTTAAATTTGGAAAACTGAGACGACGTTTAAAAAATTAGACAAAATAATGACAAACTATGAAATATATATTGAAATCGGTTGAGAAACACCGGATAATACTTGCAAATGGTTATCGAAAATGTTTAAAATTTTCATTTGTTTGATAGTGAGGAAAACAGAGAGACAAAGTATCCCCAAATTATTTATTTCATGAACAAATTCTTCCCAAAGAAATCCACTTGAAGATAGGTCAGAACTTTTCGAAGTTATTAGTTCCTGAAAGTTCAAAGGATTATCAAATGCAATACCTTATCAGTCATGGCTGAGCATCTAGATTAATACTGTATTTACAGTTTAAAACATAATTTTCATTTGAAATTCATGATAAAACTCTACCCAAAAAGTCAACTTGAAGATAGGTCAGAACTCTTTGAAGTCATTACTCTTTCAAAACTCAACCGATTATCAAATGCCAAACCTAACAGATCGATCAATACTGCTTTTCCAGTTTACAAAATATTTTCACTCGAAATTCATAATAAAACTCTATGGAAAACAAGTAAAAAGGCTCTAGTCGAGAAATCTCTACTAGACAATACCTTGAACCCTATAGTTTACGCGTACAGTCAGTGCTTGCGACTGTGTGTCTGTGTGTTTGTGCATATACAGCATACGTCACTTAACTTCAATGTTCCATATCTCCGGTGTTTCTAAGCCGATTTCAATAAATTTCACGGATTGTCATTATTTTATTTAATGTTTTAAACGCCATCACCAAAATTTTCCAAATTCATGATTTTATTGTTGTCGATCATGTGTGTATATCGGAAATGGAGAAAGCCTAGGGATTAAAGGAGGTGATGTGCCAAATCTGAAGTGTATAGCTCTTGTAGTCTCTGAGATTGACTCGTTGATTCATACAGACGGTCGGACGGACAGACGGACATAGCTATATCGACTCGGCTCTTGATGCTGATCAACAACATATAGACTTCATGAGATCGGAGATGCTTGCTTCTGCCTGTTACATAGTTTTGCACAAAACCATTATACCCTTTTTCCCCGTTTTCTGAGGGTATAATGAACGACGAGTGAATGAATGTTCAAGCCGCCTTAAAAGCTTGCTGAGTTCGAGTTAAAAATTAGGCACTGCACTAAAAATTAATAATTGCCAGGAAATGATAAATTTCGTGGCAACGACCGGTGCTCGTTAAAATGAATAAATTTGTATATGGCACTATTGTTGTACATGGTATGCATATGGCGCTAGAAAAGAGACTATAAGGAAGTGAAATTTGTTAATTAAAATAGCTAACTATAAACTAATTCTTATCTAATGTGGTTAAGTCGGCTGTCAGACTGCTAAACTCCATGACTGGATAATACTATAAGTAGCGACGACTTTAACTTGAACAGCACAGATGAGTGTTGAATAACTTGTACAATGCGTTGCATAGTATTCCTGCTGTTGTTATCCTGCTGTTGCATCCTGTTAGTCGCCAGTGTTAAACAATCCGAAAACTCTCAATTTTGGAGAGAGTATAAACCATCAGTTAGGGCAACGGCAAATCCCGACGTCGACTTTGCCCGTAAAGTACGTAAAGTGCTAGAACGAAATGGACTGCTTAAAATAACACTGGCTACTACCGTGGTAGATGTGCTCTCAAAAAATTCTGGTCAGCTGCGTCGTTTGGATGAGCTGCTGCACACTAAGGCGCTCAAAAAAAAATTAAAATAATAACGCTAACAACTGGTCTGAGCTTTAAATGTCAGAGACGCGTGTATTTGTGGTTTTGCAATAAATGGCCTCGCTAAAAAGTTTATGGCATGGCAGAAAAAGCAAGCAATAAGTAGCAGTTATTAATGTGCCAACTGTTGAGTTTTATTTTGCTTGCGCATTGCGCATTCTCTCTCTCTCTCTATCAGTTTCCCTAAAAATTTTGGTCTTTGCTGACACTGCCGTCGAGCGCAGTGTCGCGCTTTTTGTGTTCTGTTATTCTTTCGGGCTTGTACGAAACACTTACATATTTTTAGATGTTGCGCTCACTAGCTTTCCTCGTGCGTTTGCTTTCTTGTCGATTGGCTCTCTTGTTATATGCTGTTTTAATAGTCCTCGGTGATGTATATATTTCTTCCACAGCCGCCATCACATTAGTTTCATTTCAACGCTTGACAGGTAGAGTAGAGCTACGCATATCCAGATCTATTATAGCAGTCAAAAGGCCCAACATTTGACTCAAGTGTTTAAAAGAAAAAGCAGTAAATTTAATCCTAACCTTTCTTGCATTTAATAAAGTCTTTAAACTTCATCAGTAGAGCATTACCAATAATCGGTACCTGCTATCAGTGATTTATTTTTTGTTCGTGCAAGTGCAGTGCCATCAATTATAAATTAAAGCAAAAACAAAATAATAAAAAAAAAACTCGAAAATAAATTGTATTCAAAATTAAGAACAAATTTCAACTTTTGGAAACCGAGACATTAATGATTTTTTTTAGTAATTTAATAATTTTGATGTAAATTTTTTTCTTATTGTTACGCACGAAACGTGTTCAAAAATGTTATTGGACTCGAACGACTAAGAGTGCTTCGTTCATAGAACACTTTAACAGAAGGTAAGTCGAATACAACAAATTTTGCGCGTTGTTGAGTGTATGTGTATGGTTGAAATAGGTGAAAATATACTCCGATATCAAAGGTAAAGAGTATATTAGAGGGCTGGAAAATCTTTAACAATTCGGTACAACTCAAGGTGCAAATCGATAAGACAAACAAATATCGCTCATTCCTGCAGCTTAAATCACCGAACACAGGAGCAACAGTTTTGCCACCCTGCCGTGCTGAGCATTCTGGAACGGGAATGCATGTACGAGAGGGAACCCATAAGTTCCGGGAATTACGCTGTGGTGGAGAGAGAGAGAGTGGAGGAACCCAATGTTTGACCACATGTCTGAAAGTGTCACGCCCCCTGCGTCAGTGTACAAATTTGATTTTTTTTGGCAAACAACTTTTTAAATTTCGGTGATTTTTGTTTGAGTATAGGGGTGGACAATCGGTGCCAAGGCGTTTTTGGTCAAAAATTGCTTCACGGAAAGCGCAGTGTGGGCCGGCGCTTTGTCATGATGGAAGAACTAGTCGCCTGTGCGCGAAACAAAAATCGGAACTTATGGGTCCCCCCTCGTATATATGTGTCTTCTACAGTTTTTGAGGTAGAGAGTCCTTATTTGGTAGAAAGGTGGTGACTTCTCCCAAAGATGTGTATTAAAAATTTTGATGCCACGCTCAACCCAGTCTTCCCCAACCCACCGCCTTTTAAACACAGATTTTGAGCTAGTGTCACCTCATTTAGTGGGAAGATAGCTGGTGACATTCCCCAATAATCTGCATGTGGTAATTTTTGATATATTTGCATAAAACCAAGGAAGGTTTAAGCGGTAAGAAAATAAAGGTGCTAGTAAGGGAAGATGGTAAGCAAACAGTTTTATTTTCCCCATTTTAAATCCCCAGCATCAACAGCCGTGTTGATATAGCCATGTCCGTCCGTATGTGTGAAAAATTGGAACATAAGCTCGCCTAATTCTTAGGCAATACAAGTTTGTTTTTGATTTTCGATAACTCTTCCCGTTTTCGATATACACATGGAACTTTTTTTATTGAAAACGGTTGAAAAACACCGGAGATATGGGACATTGAAGTTGTGTATGCAGTATGCGCGTAGACACACACTCACATACTCGCCAGCACTGACTGTACGCGTAAAGTTTAGGGTTCAGGGTATCGTCTAGTCGGGGTTTCTTGACTAGAGCCTTTTTACTTGTAGTCTGTTGTTTCTCCATTCGCTTCAATGCAAATAAGCTGAACCTTTGGTCGGGGTATTGTGTTCGCTGCAGTGGGATCAACAACAAAAACCAACTCAAAATGCCATTTATTCATTGTATTATTGCCTGGTGCAATGAACATGAAATTTCAAAACAGCGCGTTATAAAAAATGCTTAGCGCCAACAAAAATAAGAGTGTCTGTTTTATTAATTATACCCTGATCCCATTAAAAATGGAAAAAAAGGGTACAATGGTTTTGTGCAAATGTATGTAACAGGCAGAAGGAAGCATCTCCGACCCCATAAAGTATATATATTCTTGATCAGCATCAACAGCCGAGTCGATATAGCCATGTCCGTCTGTCCGTCCGTCCGTCTGTCTGTCCGTCCGTATGTATGAACGCGTCGATCTCAAAGACTATGAGAGCTAGAGACTCCAGATTTGGAACTTAAGCTCGCCTAATCCCTAGGCAGTACAAGTTTGTTTTCGATTTTCGATAACTCTTCCCGTTTCCGATATACACATGGGATCGATAACATCAAAATCTTGAATTTGGAAAACTTTGAGATGCCATTTGAATTATAAAAGAAAATATGACAATCTGTGAAATTTTTATTGAAATTGGATAATACACACCGGAGATATGGGACATTGAAGTTTTGTATGCAGTATGCAGTATGCGCGTAGACACACACACATACTTGCAAACACTGACTGTACGCGTGAAGTATAGGGATCAGGGTATCGTCTAGTCGGGATATCTCGACTAGAGCCTTACTTGTTTTATAATTGTTGTTTTGTTTTACTTATTTATTGTTAGATTTTTATTTATTTATCTTTTATTGATCGTGATAAAGAATATATTTTTTTTATGGTTTCGGACTTTTTTTTTGTAAAAAATTCGCACTCTTATTACCCATCTACTAAGCTTATAAAATTATGGGAACTAATGTTCAGCCGAGTGCTGTGAGGTAAGATAGGGAAATATACGAATTTGTCCAAGCGGGATCATAATCTAATCGACAATCAGAAAGGGAAGCTAGTCTTAAAATGGAATTCGAGAAAAAAAATTTATTTTATAATTTATCAGTACAAAAAAATATGAGACTTGGATTTAAACTTGATCCGGGTTAAAGAGCGAAACAAAAATTGCGATGAAGTGAGCGCAACAAAAGTGAGAGAGCAGAGAGTGCTTAAAATCATTAGTTACGATTTACTGTTACTTTTCTTTTTTTGTTTGTTTTCGTTTTATGCACTTTTAATAAAAGTCGAACATTTTGTTATATTTATAACTTTGTTGTTCCCTTAATTGTTTAAAGGGCTTCTTTGGATGTTTCTTCTAGGAACAACTAAAAAAATAATAATGAGAAGTTCATAAGAAACATATTACAAATTCAGTAATGTTCCCCTTTTTGTACGTTTTGAACTTTTGCCGGAAATTACATATGTTGCTCATACATACGAGTTTTCTAATTTAATGGACTATTGGAGCAACAATAATGGCAAAGAAGCGGGTGTAAAAAGTTGTATTATGTAAGAAAATGGTGAAAATAACGATAACTAAGATTTGCATAATATAGTCAATAAAAAGTGAAGCAGCTTATAAGTTTTGTGAAATACCAAAAATGCTACAATTGTTTTCATGCTGTTTCTGTTGCTGTGTAAAAATTGGGCCAAAAAAAACAATGAGCAATGTGTAATTGTATGCTTTAAAATACAAAGCCTTGCTAAGAGGTTTGGGTTTTTATACCCTGATCCCATTAAAAATGGGAAAAAAGGGTATAATGGTTTTGTGCAAAAGTATGTAACAGGCAGAAGGAAGCATCTCCGACCCCATAAAGTATATATATTCTTGATCAGCATCAACAGCCGAGTCAATATAGCCATGTCCGTCTGTCCGTCTGTCCGTCTGTATGTATGAACGCGTCGATCTCAGAGACAATAACAGCTAGAGACTCCAGATTTGGAACTTAAGCTCGCCTAATCCCTAGGCAGTACAAGTTTGTTTTCGATTTTCGATAACTGTTCACGTTTCCGATATACACATGGGATCGATAACAACAAAATCTTGTATTTGGAACACTTTGAGGTAGCATTTAAAGCATTAAACAAAATAATGACAATCTGTGAAATTTTTATTGAAATCGGATAATAAACACCGGAGATATGGGACATTGAAGTTTTGTATGCAGTATGCGCGTACACACACACACACATACTTGCAAGCACTGACTGTACGCATGAAGTATAGGGATCAGGGTATCGTCTAGTCGAGATATCTCTGAGAAATTTGTATTGAAATCGATTGAGAAACACCGGAGATATGGAAAATGGAAGTTGAGTATGCAGTATGCGTCACACACACAAAAATACTTGCAAGCACTGACTGTACGCGTTATGCATAGGGTTCAGGGCATCGTCTAGTCGGGATTTCTCGACTTGAGCCTTCTAACTTGTTATACACTGAACCCTCTTACAAAATTAATGTTGTGTCATGTTTGCCATCTTCAGTATGCGTTGCGCCCCTCGATCGGTCGGCCGGGTGGTGGGTCTCCTTATGCTTGTGTCCGAGCGCCAACAATCCAGTGCTTGGTATCGATGGAAAACTTGAGTGTTCTGTTCGATGTTTCATCTACGTCCCAACAGAAAATGGGTTTAGCGAAACGAATTTGTTTCAGGCGAAACTTTTTCTTGCTTTCTTTATGAACAGAACTAAATGTAAACTTGTTATATTAATTTTGTCACGAAATGTGAACTACAAAGAACGAAACATGTCCGACTCCATAAGGTGTTTATATGTTAATCAGCATAACTGAGTCGATATAGCAACGTCAGTTTCTATGCAAACTAGTCCCACAGTTTTTGAGCAATCAATGACTTTTTTTGTGGCAGTTAGATCATTTGTCAAAATCACATTAGACCACTATATTATAAAGCTACAATTGCAAGATCTTTAACCAGATTTTACAATGAAAAAGAAGTAGACTTTCCAAATGTATATAACAATCGGCATGCCAAACCTTCCTAATTTGTTTTGACTTAGAATTTGTCCACTCCCAACTTTTTCTACAGATATTCTTAAGAGGGTTGCTTTCTGTTGCAGCTTAATCCTGGGCTGATGTGGGCAGGTCCGCATCGCTCTTGTAATTCTTTTAAGCCATTATTTGCAACTTTTGTAGATGTCTTTTCACAGTGAGTTGCTATGCCATCTAATTATCTTTGGCGATGTGCTCCATGACTTCCAGGCTATGCTACATCATGTATTAAGTGCCCTGCAGCACTTTGATTTTATCTGGCCCATATGCGTGCTGCGTTTCAGGCAGCGGATACACAGTGCTTCTTATATCCACTAGCTTTTTCAGCCTTGAAAGTTAAAATTGCCCATTTTATTTTCTCCAGTGTAACTGCCGACTTGACACATGCCCAATCATCATCAGCAGTTGGTTTCCGTTGTGCGTCTTTTTCATGCCTTGGAACTGCTTCTCAAAAATGTGCTTTATCTTCTGCATTTGGCTGCTCGTAAAGATACTTTTCTTACACTTCAGAGCTATTTTGTCTCCGACACTCATTTACTTGCTACGTTCTTGCTATGCTTCTGTGAATAGTAAATATTCAAACAAGATTTTTGCCATATTGATTTTAATACGAATCGTTTTTAATAAGATATTTGAAAACGAGTAATTTTTTTTTCTTTTTATTTTACTTTAGTGTGTAGCGGGTGGCAGGGTACAACGCACTTCAATCTATCTATTTGTATAAAAAGTTGAAGCGCTTCGTTTTTGCTTCTGATTCTTTAAAATAAAGATATTCATACATAATTGCGTTGACAATAGTGCTGAATTTTTGATGTATCCATCTCTTCCAGTCTTTCCACTTCTGTGCTACCTTGTTTAGGTAGCATTAGGTACTTTTTTTTTTTAGACTTTTAAGATTTTTCAATCTACCGCATGGGTCATTGGATGAACGTTAGCGTGGGCGGGGCAGAAGTATGTTGCATTGCAAATGTGTGAACCCAAAATAAATATGAAATAATGGAAATTCACGCATTAAGATTACCCAACGTAATGGTATATTTTTACTTAAAGTTGGAACAATAAACGGAAAAACAATTTCTGTGACAGATGTCAACGCAACAAACAGGAACAAGTTTTAAGTAATAAAATTGTAACTGCCTCTTCAAAAGCAACCGGCGATAGTGGGTCGGCGTCGCATTACCTTCACATAATAACGTTTTATCTGTGGTAACTCTAGCTCTGGGAAATATACACTTTAATAATTGGGGTTATCAGCCTGCCACAAAGTGGGAAAAGAAATATAATATTGGAAAAAACTTTGAATTAATATTTTACAATGTCAAAAATCAAATCAATGTCAAAAATGTAAATACTTTATTTTAAGATTTATTTTTTCTTGAAATGTAAAGAAAAAATATTTAAATATGTATACAGTAAAATTATCTTACATTTTAAACTGAATTTTAGGATACAAATTAAAGAATTACATGTTGTCGTTCCTCCGTTTATCAAATGTTCCGGCAACCTTCCGTTTGGCACCTGTGGTGCATACACAAATGTATGAGGATAAATAAATATAATTCTTATTAAAACTTTGTCCACGTGACAAAAAATTACAAGACACGCGTTGAGCAATATGTTGATAAAGGTCACAAAGGCAAAAACAATGTATTAACTTTAATGTCCTTATATGTATCCTCGTCAAGCCGGAACCTTGGTTTTTTATGAAGATAACAAATACAATCGATTAGTAAATTTAGAAATATGTTAATACTTAATTTGAAAATTTAAAGGGCCTGGCTAAACCAATATACTTAAAGGAGGATTAAATTTGTATTCAATGTGGGATATAAAAAAATTTTAAAGATTTTCGTTTGAGTATTAAGTATTCATATTCGTGTTCAATTAAATATTTTAGTACGATGAACCAGCCAAATCAAAATTTTTAAATACATCAGAGAAATAAGAGATCTGAAATTATTGTTAAAAGATAAGAGTATGGTTTTGTGCATGTCCATAAGGCTGTCTGCATGAGCGGTCAGTTCGTCGACAATCAAAAATCTATAAAGCTAAAATGGGACTGCGTCGGACTATAGAAGCGCTTCGCCCACTAGGGAGAACATCGATAACAAATCAATACATGTCGAACTGCAAATCGATAAAATACAAATATTTTAAATATTTCACTAGCTAGGAGCACCAAAGTTTTTGAGTCCAAAGTTTGTATGATACTCCTACCACTACCGCCCCAAGAATCCATCTTTTAAAATCGAAAATGTGTATCTTCCACAGTTTTTAAGTTGGGGCGACCCAAATTGGTTGCAAGATAGCCAATTCCCCAAAAGATCTGAATAAAATATTGAGAGCAAGGTATGCTTATTATGTACCTAATATAATAAGTAATTAACAACAAACAATAAAGGTGCGTAAGACCGAAATCTACCGCACCTCTGCCAAAGCAGCTTCCAGTAACCAGCAAAATGCCCCCGCCAAGACAACCGATGCTACAGCAAACAATAAAACATCGGCTTTTGGAAATAAGGAGGCTGTTTGCCCATAGTCTCTCTATTCAATGAAATGGACAATATACATGACGTATGGACGCTGCTGTCGTAGGTAGTTGACGAGAATAGCTCGACTATTATATTTAATATGGGTAAGACCATGAGACTTCTTGCCAATGACGTGCCCACCTATAGTGGGCGTACAGTGAGTTCTACTCATGTAAACAATCCTACCGGAAAAGCCACCAATGAGCCTATAAGCCCACACTTTCTGAAGCCCATGAAACATTTAAAACACCAGAACAAAGCAGCAGAATCAGAGACGAACTGGGCAACAAAAACAACAGCAGATACCAGGCAACGGTGATGGATTTTTTTGTGTCATACCAAGGATATGAGTCGATCTATCGATTGGACGACTAATATGCAACATGAGGTTTTGGGAATCCACGAACATATACTCACCATCTTGACCGCGTTGCTTATTAAATGAATGTCCCACTAAAAGTTCTTATCTGGCATTCTATGTAAAGTACTAGAAACTCTATTCTCAAAATATTATATTGAGGTTATTTTCCTGTCCTGTCTTTGAGGTTTACCCAGTATACTAGGTTAAGAATCGTATATCTGCTGGGCGCTGCGGTGTTCTCAATTCTCAGCAATCTTGTACACTTCTATATGTTGACTTAAGTCAGTCGGGCTAATTAGTATTCACCTGTTAACGTTTCAAATGATGCTGCAGATTAATGATTTAAATGTCATCTTAACTTCGACTTGAAACAAATACTTGGTTAGTACACCATTGGCTGTAGGGTGGACGGAGCAGCAACGTGCGAGGTCTAGTACATCGTCGAGAGAAGGTTCTTGTTAGGATCCTTCGCTTTGATTTTAATGAGCTTAACAAAACCCTGAACCCTACACTTAACGCGTACAGTCAGCGCTTGCAAGTATGTGTGTGTAGGCGCATTCTGTAAACTGCATGATCATCTTCAATGTTCCGAGTCTCCGGTGTTTCTTAATTTTAATACAAATTTCACAGATTGTCATTATTTCAAACGCCGTCTCAAAGTTTTCTAAATTCAAGATTTTGTTGTTATCGATCACATGTGTGTATCAGAAACAAGAGTTATCGAAAATTTGAAACAAACAGGTACTGCCTAGGGAATAGTCGAGCTTATGTTCCAAATCTGAAGTCTCTAGCTCTCATAGTCCCTGAGATCGACGCGTTTATACATACGGACAGTCGGGCGGACGGACAGACGGACATGGCTATATCGACTCGGCTGTTGATGCTGATCATGAATATATATACTTTATGGGGTCGGGGATGCTTTCTTTTGTCTGTTACATACAATTGCAAAAACCATTACACTTTTATTTGTAGGTACAGAAAGTTCATTATTACGTTGTAAGACTGTTTTAAAATTGAGCTTTGTAGGCTTTGTATGTGTATTAAAGCTTATGAAAGCTTAAGTGCTGAAAGCGCTGTTTGACCACAGATACACAATTTTACAAATAATGCAACAGCAAATGCAAAAGCTGCTGCATAAATGTCATAGAGACTGCGATGGCAGGAGCTTCGGCTGGTGTGGCTGAAAATGCAATTGCTTTAAATGTAGCTCTATCACCTCGTCAGTCGACAGACATGTATATGAAGATGCCTATTGGAAAAATCCATTTTGCTTTGCGAACAACTTAATTTTATATAAACGTAAGTTTATAGAAGAAACTTTCGTCGAATGAGTAAATCATGATTTAACGCTTCATTAACCTGTTTTAAATCGAATACATTTTTTATTGAAAGTGGGTAAAAAGTGTAAATTGTTTTTGTGCAAAAGAATGTAACAGACAGAAGGAAGCATCTCCGACCCCAAAATAGTATATATATTCTTGATCAGCATCAACAGCCGAGTTAATGTAGCCATGTCCGTCTATCGGTCCTCCCGTCCGTCCGTATGTGGGAACGCGCCATAGATTAGGAAAATAAGCTGGCCTAATTCCTAGGCAGCACAAGTTTGTTTCAAATTTCCAAAAACAGGGAGAGTTTCCGATGTACAAATTAACCATTTTTGTTGTGGTTATAATTTTATCGAGCATTTAGAAATACTATTCGATTATTATGTTATAAGCATTTAGAAATGCTATTGTGTTATTTTGCCGACGATGGTCTGACTTGAGTTATTTAGGCCGACGATAGGTCTGGCCACCGAGTTAAGTTAATTGAAACACACGTAGTAATATAACAGAGACGAGATGTCTAATTTTATTAAACGTATGTTAAGTTAAACTCCTCTTTGAGTTAACTAATCCGCGCTTCTGTCCGGTGATGCGCCTGGACTTGTCGAGTGGCCGAATTAGACTAAAGACTAAAATACAAATATAATTGTTAGGAAGCCTTAAGAAGAAGGAACGCTAGCCTCGCATGAAGTGCTGAGCCTGGCATTTCCCATCATAGCGGCCACACGCATTGGTCGTGATTGCCGGCTATGTGACCCTTTCAAGTTCTCATGGTGACATACTGATCACTTGAACTAAACGTCGATGTTCGTTGAGTAAAGATCAAAGGCTCATGGTGTCCTGTGTACTACTTCAACCGAACTTCGATGTTTATTTATTGCCTTAAGAAATAAGAGCTGCTGAGCTCTGCATGTTTACTCTTATCGCTTACAGTGTAATAATGTAGTGTCGTATTTTATTTTGTTATGGCTCTGCATGTTTGCTCCTATCGCATACAGTGTAATAATGTATTTTATGATAGACAAGAAATAGACAATCGAACATGCATTGTTGTAACTAATCTCTAATCTTATTATCAAATATCATATTATCAAATAGATATTAGTTAACTACCCCCCCCCCCCCCCCCCCCCCTTTAAGATTAAGGCCGTCCTCGTCCGCTTCCAGATTACCTACATTTATGATGAGGCACGGGAGGCTAAGGGTGCCATAGTGATCGTGATCTCCAGTCAAGGGGGTTGCGCCACTCCCGGTGTTTTGCTGGTACGCTGTTTCTTATGCGTTACATATAATTTCTTTAAGTGACGGAAATACGATATTTTTTGAATATAATACAGGATGTTACAGGACTGAAATACCTTAACAGACGAAGCGGAAAATTAAGATAATGGAAAAGATAATAGGTTTTTTTTTTTGTTTTTAAATGTAAATTTAGAATTTTTAATTACTTATAAATATTGGTGGATTCCTCAAGCTTTCATAACTACAAACGTTGCGCATAAATGGCTATGGTTGGTTGATTGACTCGATCTAGGGTTATTACCTAACGAAAGACCAAAGCCTTTACCTTAAACTGAGATAAAGTCTAAAGTAGTAATGCCAATGAAATAGTTAAAATATGCGCTGAGCCACAAAAAATTAATAATAAATAATGTAAAAAATTAATTAAGACTTCTTTTGGAGATTCTAAATAGTGCTGCAGCTTTAAAATCTTGTCCGATTGGATCAAGAACTGAATTAGGATTTGGTCCAAGGGGCGTGCGCTTGAAATTGAAATTTATAATATAAAATAGTATTTTTGCTGGCTGCCTACTACCTTTTGCATCAAATAACATTTTTGACAACAGGCTTGCGCTGTAGAACTTGAACCAAAGACCGAGACATGGATCGTACTAGGACATGTTCTCCCACTTCAAAGATCCTATTTTGCCGAGAAGTATTTTCTCTGGTCGTAAGCGCGATCTGAGCGTTTTTTATCATACCCAGAATTTCTGCGTGCTGTCTGGTGGAGTTTTTTGATACCATAGTATCACTGGGGATTCTAAGGTCGTGTCCTCCTACTCCTAATGTATGACCTTCGAGTCATAATCATATGTGGTTTTATTGTCAATTTCTGACTCTGCACCGGAGGTGGCATTTGTACAAGGCTTTGCTTTTTATCCCGCGTCTTGCGAAACCTGGGTCACCTTTTACTGCTCTCTACGGTCGTGAGGTCGGTCGGACGAAGCTGTCTCTTTTTTCGGGTGAACTGGGGTTTGATTTAGATTATGGGGCCTTGAGAGGGAATTATCGACCTTCATAGGCTCCCGTGATTCATTATGGCCCTGGCAAACGGCTGTGGCCACTTGCCTCCACTGATTCGATTGATCAGTGCTTGTTCCTTCTGTAAAAACGGAGTAACTTGTTCAGCGAAGGTGCTTTTAACGGGCAGGATGCGTCCATCCCCCCCTTTAAATTGTATGACTTTTAAGTCATAGCTATTTGAGGCATTAGAAATGATTTCTGCCTCTGCATTAGAAGTGGCCTTGGCTCTCGACTTTGAGTTTTGTCGCGCTTCCTGCTCTATATTATTATGAGCTTGAGCGGACTTGGTTGGTTTTTTGTTCAGGTGAACTAGGGGTCTGTTTAGCTGACGAGGCTCTGAATGGGTATGATTGACTTTCATAGGCTCCCGTGCTTTATTAAGCCCCTGGCAAACGGCTGTTTCCGCTTGCCTCCAAGAGCCCTGTGGCTCCTGAGTCCCCTAAGGTTCGGACAAACCATTGAAGGCGTCCAATTGATCAATGCAATGGACGTCGCTCTTAGCCTCTACGACAGCACATGCCTGCATTCTCGGAGCGCTGATATGCGCTCCCGCCCCTAGATCCGACAGTTTACTGACCCTGTTGATCAGTAACTGGTCCAACTGTTGAACCATAGCAGCTAGTTCAGCAGTTCTGCTCTGAAGGTCCAGAGCAGCTTGCTCCGCAAAAGCGCTAGTCACCATTTCCTGTATAACTAATTTAACCTGCTCAACGTCCATTTTATAGCTAGGCTTTCAAAACCAAATCAATCAACTTCCCTGCGCATTTGTAATGAAAAAGAGAGAAATCCACTTACATGGCTTGTGTATTTTCTTTATACACTTCTTTTTTTCTTTTTTTTTTTTGAAAGAAGAACTTCGTCTTCTTTCAGCGGCGGTTGTCCCGCGAAGAGTGCTGCTGTTCCGCGAAGAGCACAGTTGTCCCGCAAAGAGAACAGTTGTCCCGCGTAGAGCACTGTTCTGCAACCGCTGTCGCTTTTTGTATGTTTATGTTCTTCAAGAATTTGTTTTTTTTTTTTTTTACAAACTTTAGTTTTTTCTGCCGTAACTTTCGGCATTTTGCTCAGTTACAGGTGATCAGAATTTATAAATCGCGGCGTATTTTTAGACTTCATTTGCAATTCACTTGCTTCGATGACCGAGATTATCAACATGCGTGTCGATGTGTCGAAAAACGAATTAGGTTACGTTTTAAACACTTTAAAAACTTGAATTAAGAACACTTTTTTTTGTTAAAAAAAAAAAAATTTAGTATTATTATATATATATATTTTTTTTTAATGCTTCAAATGAAGCCGCGTGGGTATTGATTTTAAATAAGCCACGAGTTGGGCGCCAATTAACCAGTTTTGTTGTGGTTATAATTTTATCGAGCATTTAGAAATGCTATTCGATTATTATGTTATAAGCATTTAGAAATGCTATTGTGTTATTTTGCCGACGATGGTCTGACTTGAGTTATTTAGGCCGACGATAGGTCTGGCCACCGAGTTAAGTTAATTGAAACACACGTAGTAATATAACAGAGACGAGATGTCTAATTTTATTAAACGTATGTTAAGTTAAACTCCTCTTTGAGTTAACTAATCCGCGCTTCTGTCCGGTGATGCGCCTGGACTTGTCGAGTGGCCGAATTAGACTAAAGACTAAAATACAAATATAATTGTTAGGAAGCCTTAAGAAGAAGGAACGCTAGCCTCGCATGAAGTGCTGAGCCTGGCATTTCCCATCATAGCGGCCACACGCATTGGTCGTGATTGCCGGCTATGTGACCCTTTCAAGTTCTCATGGTGACATACTGATCACTTGAACTAAACGTCGATGTTCGTTGAGTAAAGATCAAAGGCTCATGGTGTCCTGTGTACTACTTCAACCGAACTTCGATGTTTATTTATTGCCTTAAGAAATAAGAGCTGCTGAGCTCTGCATGTTTACTCTTATCGCTTACAGTGTAATAATGTAGTCAACGATAATGGAATATACAAGATAGGATTCCAGAGGCTGTTATTTGTTAACAGAAACGATAAAACCTGTAAGTAAGCACCTAGCACGTATTACGATATTGTTGAATACGATATTGCGTCCGATGCGCCAGACGAAGATTTGTTGTTGCTGTATTTCATTGTGCCGTTGTGTGGTGGCCAGACGAAGATTTGTTGTTGCTGTATTTCATTGTGCCGTTGTGTGGTGGCCAGACGAAGATTTGTTGTTGCTGTATTTCATTGTGCCGTTGTGTGGTGGCCAGACGAAGATTTGTTGTTGCTGTATTTCATTGTGCCGTTGTGTGGTGGCCGAAGTTGAGATTTTAAATATTCGACTTTTGTTTCTGTCTGCTTGCTATGCCTCAAGTGGGTGGGTAGTATAGACTTTATATGAACTTTGTGAAATTGTGTGGCTAATCGTGATAAACTTAACTATGACTTCTATCATACATGTACGTGTGTATATATTAGGAGTTAGGTAGATCATAAATGACTTATAGAACATGTTTAAATTGACTTAATACCAAATAAACACTAACCATAAGATAAACACATTTAGCTTTCAAATACTTGTCCGTGTGTTATAAATATTCATAAATAATTGCATTGAATTGTATTGATTATTGTAATAAAGGGTATAAAAACACATTGAGCAGCGATGGCGTTTCAGCAACGACAACCGGCACGTGTTGTTGTTGTTTGTTCTTTTGCGTTTTGCCTTTTTCCCGTTAGAATACACAAAACGACGGCCCAAGCCCATACGCAGCAGGCAAGCTGCAGACGATTTGCCTTCGACACCAACGAGCATACAAACACAAACATACATATAAGTACTCATTGATCGACACAACAAAATTCACTAGAAAGTAGGCACCAGTCGAGAAATCGCGACTAGACGATACCCTGAACCCTTTACTTCCTTCTGCCTGTTACATACTTTTGCACAAATCAATATACCCTTTTTCCCTTGTTAGTGGGTTCAGTCTGTAACAAGCAAATTTACTTCAGTCCATACACAAAACAAAAACAAATTCATACACGGCGGCAGACAGAAATGGATACGCAATAAACGAAAATACGAATATCGTATGAGGGAAAATAGGTGCTATTGTACAGAGCTCGTTATTTAACTGTAAAAAACGAGGGGAATTTATTTTCGTGTCTTGTAGTTATATCGTTTTTGTAATGTAGTGTCGTATTTTATTTTATTATGGCTCTGCATGTTTGCTCCTATCGCATACAGTGTAATAATGTATTTTATGATAGACAAGAAATAGACAATCGAACATGTAACTAATCTCTAATCTTATTTTACATATAAGAAATCAAATAGATATTAGTTAACTTACTCATGTGATCGATAGCAAAAAAATCTCGAATTTGGAAAACTTCGATACAGCGTTTGAAACTTTAAGCGAAATAATAACAATCTGCGAAAATTTTAACGAATCAATTGAAAAACAAAGAAGTTATATTACATTAAAATTAAGTTAAGTATGCAGTCTGTGGGTACACACACACACATACTTCCAATTCGGTGTAATGCTGGATATGAGGCTCTAGGGCTATGTAGGGTTCAGTGTAGCTTCTTGTCGGGATTTCTCGACTAGAGTCTTCTTATTTATTTTTTTTTTTTTGCGTTTTTTATAAAGTTAAGCGGCTATGCCTCATCTCCGACTACCCTGAACACTATACTTTACGCGTACAGTCAGTGCTTGCAAGCATGAGCGTGTGCATGTACGGACATACTGCATATTCAACTTCAATGTTTCATATCTCCGGTGTTTCTCAACCGATTTCAGTAAAAATTTCATAGATTGTCATTATTTTGTCTAATGTTTAATGTTTTAGAATGCCGTCTCAAAATTTTGCAAATTCAAGATTTTGTTGTTATCGATCCCATGTGTGTATCGGAACCGCGAAGAGTTATCGAAAATCGAAAAAAAACTTATTCTGTATAGGGATTAGGCGAGCTTAAGTTTTCAATCTGCAGTCTTTAGCTCTAATAGTGTCTTAGATCGCCGCGTTCATACATACAGACAGACGGACGGACGGACAGACGGACAGAAGGACGGACGACTATATCGACTCGGCTGTTGATGCTGATTAAGAATATATATTCTTTATGGGGTCGGAGATGCTTCCTTCTGCCTGTTACATACTTTTGCACAAAACCATTATACCCTTTTTACCCATTTTTAATGGGTTCAGGGTATAATTAAGAATTTATGATCTTGTGCTGTCAGCTATTCCGACATCTTGCCAAATACATTATTTGCTAGTGATGTGGGGCGAAGGATATTTTACTTAACATTATCAAGCAATCAAAACACTTCTAAAAACTTTAAACCTTTTGTATGGGATTTAGGTGTTCCTTCGAACTACCTTAGTTAGAAATTGGCCCACAAATAAATCGAATTGCTGTCAACTCAATGGAGGTCTGTTCTATTTGTATGTTAGTTTTTCTCTTCACTTAAAGAATTAGTTTTTCATATTTTTTTCACTCCTCACAACTTAAATTGGTTGCTTTCTTAAGACCTTGTTGGTACTTTTAATGTATAACATAAACACTGTTCAGCTCGGTATTGTTGTTAATGCGGCTGCTCACAAAATTCATTAACGCTTTGCTTAAAACAAATTTCAAGGCATCAAAAGGCGTCTAAGTCACTTTAAGTTGGATTGTTATTTTTAACCCAATTACTATTGCTTTTCATGTTATCATGTGCACAACTATTTTACACAACGCCCTGCATTTGACGGAGCAAATGTTAATGTTATCTGGTTAAGACGATGAGCACTTGCTTGGTTTTTTTTTTATATATATATATATATATATATGTATATATGTATATGTATTTATATATTAGTTGCCTTTTAGAACTGGACAAGAAAGCAGTGTTTCCAATGTATTGTGGGCTGTTGAATTCGAATATTAAAATAATTTCTTAAAAAGTCCAACTTCTTTCTGTCTTTATGTATGAAAGTAGCAAGTATAAAGTAAAGTTTGGTTAGTCCAGCTTTCAAGATATAGAAAATATATCAAAAACTTACATTTCTTTTTATTTATTTGATCGATTACTCAGACCGTTCAAATGTGTTAATAACGAGTTTGAACAATCGAAGTATTTTTATAGACTTTTAAACTCTTTATAAAGAAATATAAAGTTAGAAAACAGTTTTGCCTATTTTCTTTTCGCTTATCACTGGGTCCTTTGCTACCTCTGAATTAAGTGGGCTGTGTCACAAACTATGATCTAACCGGCCTAAAAACAAAGATATTTTAAAATTTTTAATCTCCAGTGGCGTTTATACGGACCAAAGGACGGTCAAACAGCAAGGCAGACATTGCACAAAACAAATATACTGATTAAGTCCGCTTTAAGACTGTTATGATAAAAAGATTTGACTCGAATCTCAAATTGCAAAAGCTACCTAAAAACCGTTTTGTACCAATTCTTGAAAGAAGAGAAACTGTGTGTGTGCCTTAGTGTATTTGTTAAAGTAAATGTATCCGTACTTAGATAGCTTACAAGTTTTTGGGGTATGCTAATTTGAGCGACTTATGCAGGCGTTAGCTGCGTTGGGGCAGAACGTTTAAGGTGTGGGTTGCGTGGAAAATACTAATAATTTCAATGCTTTATTGCGTAAAAACTAACGTTTATAATTCTTGCTTCTTTTTTTTCTCTCTCTTTGTCTAACCGAAAATTGGGTATTCACAATGAATAGCAAAAACACGGTCAGCGCTTTGAGCCATGTTTACAGCAGACCAACAGTTTTTGCAGATCTCAAAATAATAATTAATTAATAATCACAGAAAAAACAAAAAAAAAAAAAACGAATATTTTCAGCATATCTTCGAAATGGAACTAAGCATCGCTATTATTCAACAAAACTTTACTTCAGCTCAAGAAATCTTTACATCTTTGTAGTAAAAAAGTGCATATCAACAACGATAAACAGCAACAGCCAGTTAAGAGCGACAACATCAATAGCAATACGTTCAAAACAACAGCAGCTTTAAAAATGCCCATAATCTTGCAAAAAAATCAACATAAAGTATAAACGTTGCAGTCGGGCACAACCGACTGCGATACAAATATGTGGTAAATAGTTTGTTTGCAAAGCGGGGTATGCTGACGTGATTAAAAACGGTACGGACAATAACACCATCAACAACAGATCCACCAACAATAGTAGCTTCAGATACTATAACAACAGATTAACCAAATAAGAACCAACAATAGTAACAAGCCAATTATTTACTAAAGGTAGAAAAATATTTGGCATTAAAAACATTAACCAAAAACAAAGAACATTGAATACTGGCAACACAATTAGCAGCAACAAAACACGCAGAAACAGCAACCAAATCAGCGAAGAACAACTTCAACCAATAAATGTGGCAATTTAACTAAGAAATATAAACATACAATCATAACCAACAGCAATCGAAAACAAAAAACTGACGCTAGCAACGACAAAAACTTAGCAACAACCACATCTTGTGAACACCCCAAATGTCAACATAAGTCCAACAATCAATAAGCATCATCAAACAACAATGCATCATATTCGTTCAACTTTTACGCGCTCGCGCACTCCGACGGGCGCCGAAATGAAAATGCAGAATAGCCTAGAGGTTTCCAAGCAGGTATACTGTGAAAGAGTCGACACAATATTCATATTATAAACAGACGGTATTTAGTTTTAGTTGAATAGTTTTTTTTATTTGTGTTTTGTTTACGTTCAAAATATGTATGTACACTAAGTTAGCTGGTCGCAGAGGAAAATCCCAAAAATATTAAGAAATCCTTCAAATTATATACATACGAAGATAAATACATTTACATTTTTATACCCTGAACCCATTAAAAATGGGTAAAATGGGTATAATGGTTTTGTGAAAAGCATTTAACAGGCAGAAGGAAGCATCTCCGACCCCATAAAGTATATATATTCTTAATCAGCATCAACCGAGTCGATATAGCCCTGTCCGTCTGTATGTATGAAGGCGTCGATCTCAGAAACTATAAGATTTAGAGACTTCAGATTTGAAACTTAAGCTCGCCTAATCCCTCGGCAATACAAGTTGTTTTCGATTTTCGATAACTCTTCGCGGTTCCGATATACACATGGGATTGATATCAGCAAAATCTTGAGTTTGAAAAACTTTGAGATGACATTTAAATTATCAAACAAAATAATGAAAATCTTTTTATTAAAATCGGTTGAAAAACACCGGAGATATGGGACATTGAAGTTC
The DNA here is from genome assembly GCA_035044465.1 of Scaptomyza tumidula. Lineage (NCBI taxonomy): Eukaryota > Metazoa > Arthropoda > Insecta > Diptera > Drosophilidae > Scaptomyza > Scaptomyza tumidula. Next base: position 53,578 of record JAWNNW010000835.1, on the reverse strand, counting down.
TGTATGCAGTATGTGCGTACATACACACACACATACTTTCAAGCACTGACTATACGCGTAAAGTATAGGGTTCAGGGTATCGTCTAGTCGGGATATCTCGACTAGAGCCTACTTACTTGTTTTTTTTTATGTAGAGTAAGTAGATAGAAAGTTTTTGCACTTACCCACAAACGTACATACACACTTCAACATAGGCAATGCACATATTTAAAATACTAAATCCCATTTCAAATATGACACTAAAAATAATTTATTTTTGTAAGATGAATGTCACAATTTGAAAAGGATAAAGCTTTTTATTAACAAATACTGGTAATGCACAATTACCAGGCAAAGTTTTTATCCTCTGATACCGAAAGTAAAATGTATTCTCGTTTTGCGCAATGTAAGTCAAGCTGTCCGTCCGTTATATTTATATTGACCCATGTTTGCTTCCTATAATGTGTCAATATAAAGGCGCTACATCCACTTGGAACCTGGGAAATCGATTAAAAATCAATACGCCTCGAGATGCTAATCGATAAAACACAAACACATTATGAAATCTCTCAATTATTTCATTAGTTTTTTGTGAAACTATTTGTACACCAAATTTCTTACCTCTAGCTGTGAGTGTGAAGGAAAATAAAATCTTATAATCTTGACACTGTATCTGACCTGAGAGCGGACAGAAAAACTGACGGACGCAGCATGACGCATATTGCAGCTAACCATTATACTCTTTACCATCATTATCATTATCAATTATCATATTATTTTGACTAGGGCCTTATTACAAGTATTGTATATTTTCTTTGAAAGTTCATGCTCCTTACAATTGTCTTATTTATATCCCCACCCCGCTCTCTCCACCCTTCTTTGCACCGTTTGATTATTGTTATTTAACGGGCTGTGCACTATGAAAGCGTCCAGCTATATTATTCGGTTCCTACTCTTTATTTGACTCTTCGCTCTTAGGTCCGCTCAGCGTCGTTTGATGAGATGCAGTTGGACACGCAGCGCTCCTCCGCGTTTCTGCTAAAGCATCAGTCGTTTTCGTCGGCGAATGAGAGGTCTCTAGAGGGTGTCTGTTTGCAGGTTCCGCCACCGGTTCATGCCCAACGCTCGCACAGTTTCGACTCTGCCGCCACCTCGGCGGGCAGCGATGATTCTGGCGCATTTCTCGAGGTGCCGCGCCGCTTTAAAGTACGACGCAGCTCATCAACGAAGACACCGCCTCCGTGTATTCATTGCCATTACGTGGAGCAATATGAAAAGGAAATGACAGCCGAGCGTCGTTATTTTATTGACCATCGCGAACTGAATACGCTTAGCTCTAGTAATACCAGCTCAGACGCGAGTGAGGAAGAGAACATCAGTGATGTCCTAGACGACTTTAATGCGGCTTCGGATTGTAGTACCTGGGGCGGGCTTGAGATGGACGATGATACCGCTATTGAGATGGATATACGCATGTCTAATCTAAGCATAGGAATTAGAATGCTTAGCAGCATTGAAGAGTCTCGAACACGTCTGCCCCGTCAAATGCGCCTCCACACCATCGGCAGCTCTGTGACAACTTCAGAGGATGAGGGCATGGAAGGTTCCGACAACGGCTCCCCGCACTATGGTAACAGCCTGTTGCCGCATCATCCGACAACGCCATGCTGCATTACTTTCACGCTGTCTCCTACCAATGGCGATTGCCCCCCATTTCGCAACTATGTGTTCCCCGATGATCCCAGATCTCCGCCCATCTCTTTAATATCACCTGTAAGAGGGGCCAGGTCTGAATTCGAGCCTCAGCTAGCATCAACTGGATGTTATCAACATAACGCTACAGCGGCTGCTGAGGCACTGACGCTGCCGGCTATGACCAGCTGTGGTGGTGGGGCCGCGCGCTGTTCCAGCGCTGATGCTAATAGCGGGCGTGGTAGACGTCGCTCAATTTCGCGACAGGAGGCTATACTTGTAGAACCCAATTCGCTGGAAAATGTGTCGCACGAGGAGGTGGAAACTGCCAAGTCATCATTGGAGGCCCCAAATTTCCTCGAAGAAGACTCTATGACTTCCACATATGGCTTCCCGACCGCATTTTTCAATGAAGCTGGTAATGCTACACATCATGCCGCTTTCGTTGTGCGGGATATTTATTTGACGGTGCCGGATCTGAAGCGCGATCGAGCTGCATCGGTGGACTCGTGTTTCTCAAAGCTCTCATCCGGTGGAAAAACCGAGGAGCTGGAACCCTCCGAGGATGGCTGCTTCCTTACTGTACCCAATATCAATTCGAACCGCTCCCGTTCCGTCGACATCGTCTTGCCCACCGATGCGCAGGCACGCTACAAGGCACTGGCCATGACTGGAAGCGGTGGTGCGGGAGCTGACGCTAACCTTTATGTGAAAAGGTATGTTTTCTCTCAAGACACTCTCTCTCTAATTTCCTTTTGTCTTCTCTTCTTTAAGCTGTATTATACTTGCAGAATGGCTGCTTTTTATGAATTTTATTCATATCTCTTAGGTTTTGTATGTTAAATTTAAACCTTTTCAACTATTGGTAAGGTTGATGATAACCTTATGTTATGCAAATTATTATTAAGAGGACATCAAACATGGAGCCTACTCAACTCCAACAACTTCCACCAAAACGCAAGTGCAATCATTGCCTTTAGCGTGTGTGGGCAGCCAGTTGTCATCTCCGGTTAATATTGGCCAAGTAGATCGAAATATCGAGCCACAATAGAAAAAAAAAGAAAGTTTTCGCTTAAATTTTAATATTCAAAGTAACACCAGTCTAGTCGGGATATATATACATATATATATATATATATATACATATATATATATCGAAAGTTATCGAAAATAAAAAACTTTTACTAACTATGGATTATGCGAGCTAATGTTCCAAATCTGGAGTCCCTAGCTCTCATAGTCTCTGAGATCGACGCATTCATACAAACGGATGGGCGGACAGAAGGACGGACAGACGGACATGGCTATATCGGCTGTTGATCATAATATAAATACTTTATGGGGTCGAAGATGCTACGTTCTGCCTGTTACATACTTTGCACAAAACCATTATACCCTTTTTACCCATTTTTAATGAGTTCAGAATTAAAAAATTTGTCAGATTACTTGGTTATAGAAGGTGTGCGCATAGTCATTGATTCGGCCGGACGCTCGTTAAAAACGAGTCAAAAACAGCCGCTTGCATTCCATAATTATAGCGACTGTTCAAAAAATGGTTCGACCAAGCGGCTTTCTTCAACTAAATATAACAAGCTTATAAATACATAATACATAACTTTTAAAACAGTGACGTTTTCACCAAATGACTAGCTAAGTGTGCATGCCAATACGGCGCGGGGTATAGAGACAGACCTTTGGCCAACAGACTGCTTTTTTAAACACTTATTTTCTTCATTTTTTTAAATTTATTTTAAATATGCATCCTAGCACAATAATTAAGAAACTTGTATATTATACCGCAAGTCACTAACGATACCCAACATTAAAAATTAAAATAAATTTATTATTACTTATTAGCAGCTTTAACCATATTTATTTATTTTATATTTTTTTAAATGTGATATTTTTCTGTTTTTATTTTGAAGGTTATGTAAGTTTTATTTGAAATTGCATCGCACTTTTAATACTTTTAATTTTTGAACGAACAGCAGCGACAAAAAAGTGGGGTCAGATTTTACAAAATTTGTCCTTGCACTTTATATATTTTGTGTTCTCTTGAGACACTAAATTGTTGCAGTAATGTCAAAGTACTTTGAATTATAAAAGACTTAAGTTTAAGGTAAATAATGCTGCTAGCAAAACTAATGATGCGGTGTGCTCAATATTATAAAATAATGTAGACGACTTTGCTAATGGGAAATCGTATGCAGGGACATGTGTGAAAGAGGGTTTTTACGTCTTTCCCACCGCACTATTTATTTGGTCTTGCTATGTAAGTTCAGTTTTAAGTGTGAATTAATATATTTATCTACTTCATTGTACATCGTCGATGTACATCACTTTTGAAAAAAGCGTTAGCCAAATCAAATTACGTGAATAGTGAACAGGAGGGATCCAAATATTCACCTTTGAGGAACTTCATGTTTAATATGTAGGGTCTCAAAGATAGTGAACGACATAACAACTAATTTACGACGGTGGCTTATGTAAGTTGACAATAATTTAACAGCTTTAAGCCAAAATTTTTATAATTTACTGTGTCAAATGCTTTACTGTACTCTAGAAGGGTCAATAGACTATTGACAAGTTGTTTTCATATGTCCTTACTAATCTTATTTACTGAAGTGGAATACTCCTGTTATCTCCCAAGCCAGACTGTTTGTCACTGAGTAAATAATTGTTGTGTAGGTGTCTGTTTAAATGAGATGCATTTCAAACATCACCGTGTGGCTTCTGTATGAGTGTCGCCTGCATGTGGACAATTTGTAAGAGGGTATTAAGGAGTTGAGATCGTGTATAAGCGATGCCCAATATATATAAGTATGCAATGTGTTTGTGTCAAATCGTCAATTTGAGTGCCTATGACAATGTACTTCAGCAAAATAAGTATACAGTGGCTCAAAGCTTATTTGATGTAGTGTCATAAATATGAATGTCTAGTTTAGTCTGTTATTATTATTATAATTGCCATAACTTTTTTTTGGGTGTTTTAATAAAATGCACATATACTTTTTCCTGTGAATATACTTATTTCCGTTACATTTGATAAATAATATATTTTTAAACCTTGAACCCATTCAAAATGGATAAAAAGGGTAAAACGGTTTTGTGCAAAAAAATGTAACAGGCAGAAGGAAGCATCTGCGACCCCATGAGGTATATATATTCTTGATAAGTATCAACAGTCGAGGCGATATAGCCATGTCCGTCTGTCTTTCCGTCCGTCTGTATGTATGAACGCGTCGGAGACTGAAAGAGCTAGAGACTTCAGATTTGGAACATAATCACGCTTAATTCCTAGGCAGTACAAGTTGCTTTGTTTGCTTCGATTTTCGGTAGCTCTTCCCGTTTCCGATATACACATGGGATCGACAACAACAAAATCTTGAAATGGAAAACTTTGAGACGGCGTTTTAAACATTAAACAAAATAATGACAATCTGTGAAGTTTTTTCTAAAAATCGGTTGAGAAATACCGGAGATATGGAACATTCAAGTTGAGTATGCGTACACACTCACACATACTAGCAAGCACTGACTGTACGCGTAGAGTATAGGGCTCAGGGTATCGTCTCGTCGGGATTTTCCGACTAGAGCCTTCTTATTTGTTTTAAAATACTGTCAGTGATTCTTAGTAACTGATCCTAGAGCCATAAGTTAAAAACACACTTGGCTTGATTCGTCTGGTTCAAAACAAGTTTTAAGCAAAAATATTATGTCGCATATGTATACCTATTTTGTTGATGTACCAAGATGATAGTATTAAAGTAAATTGAAGAAGAATAAAAACAAAAAAAAGCTGCGAACTTTTAAAAGATACCGCTACGATACTGTCATTTAGGTGAGGGTGGATGGGGGTAGGTCTATGGATAGTGCGTGGGCTAGAGCTTGACTGTGAATCAATTGTTTTTTAATAGCAAAACATCCCTGCAAAATGTCGTACTTCATGAGTCTTACCTTGTGGCTAAATGCCATTAAAGAGTTTCAGTGTGAATGTTCAAATAACAAAATTACTGTTTTCTATGTACTTTTGATTTTCTTCAGTTGATTATGATGTTATTGTTTTCGGTAACATGTGTAAAAATAATTGGGATAATAAATAATATAATAATATATATAATAATATTTTAAACCAAGGCTTTAGACCTCATTGTTTTCTTCTGACTTTATCATATATTTTCACAGAAATATTTTTATATTTTTTTATGCTATAAAAACAACTTTGCCAACCAAGTTCCAGCATTTTTATGAAACTTGTATTGCACAAATCTCTTAACTTTCAACAAGCATATGGTATTTACCTTTAAATTAATGTCATTAAAGTTTTGCCTACATTACATTGAAATCGTATCAAATTATTTAACTCTCATATAATTCTCCTTTTTTATTCATCAAATATAGACGCACGTCATCTACAAGCAATCCGCGTAGACCGATACGTATTGTGCCGGACTGGACAGAAAATGCAGTGCAAGGCGAGCATTTCTGGAAGCCCACCTCAGCCTCGGGCGATCTCTGCTGTCTTAACGAGGAGTGCATAGTAAGTTTTACACATACACAAAAAAGCAAACGCGCACGTACTTTATTACAGTTGTGACTTGACGTTGCACCTTTAAGTTTCCGTAGAAAAATTTATAATTTTAGCTGTAAAAATTTAGGATACATGTGTGCTTAATCGATTTTTACCCAAAACCATTCAAAAGATAAAGGCAATGCATCAGAAAAAGGCTTGGCGTCCAAATTTTTTATGATGATATTTGAGAGAAGCTAGCTGTTAAAATGTGGAAAATATATGTGTTTTATCGATTTAATCCTTTCGGTGTATCGACTTGCTATACATTTTTTTGACCATAGTGGAAATATCGTAATTATTTCGACACTTTAACTAAAGCAGACATGGACAAAGATATTTAAAAAGTCTTAAGTCACTATCTTTGAGAGTAAGAAAGGTGGGTATGGGCATAGCCTTTAAAAATAGCTTGATAGATGTTACCTGCGGTCTTGCCAATCAATTAATTTCCTATAGCTTAAAACCTGTTCAAGATATGGGCATCTCCGATTTTAAATTTGGGAGCGTTTCTTGCTGCACTTATGAATCCTCTTTCAGTTTTCAAACACAGTTTGCCAACTAAATGTTTACGTTATGTAAAAAATTTTCATATTTTCACTTTACAGCTATACGGTGACACTGGTTGTTGTGAAAAATTTTTTTTTATTTATTTTTATTAATAATACAGTCAATTATCTCTTAAACCTATTAAACAGAACTTAGAAAACATTTACACTAACAAAGAACAATTAAAAATACTAACAAGCCACTAAATTCAACTGCCAACTAAATGTTTAAACACCCACGTTTTTGGTGCATTTCGTTGTGAGATTTGTATGAAATTCGTATGTACAGTTACATTTAATAAAATTAAAAATGCGAATGGTATGGTGATTCCACAAGCGATCTGGCCAACAAAATTTTGACTTTTATGGATCTGCACATATGTTATTTAATTAAAAGTTATTGTACATACGAATTTCATACGAATTTTAAAACGAAAATGCACCAAAAACGTAGATATGTAAAGCATTTATGGGCAGTTGAATTTAGTGCCTTTGTTAGTATTTGAAATGTTTCTTTGTTAATTTTAATGTTTTTTAAGTTCTCTTTAATAGGTTTAAGATTTAATTGACTGAATTACTTATAAAAAATAACAAAATAAATAAAAAACAACAACCAGGATGACCATATAGCTCTAAAGTGAAAATATCAAAAATTTTCACTTTGTCTAAACCTTTTCGTGGCAATGTGTATGCAGGGCTAGAAAAATTAAAAATCAAAATTGCGACAAAGCCTAGGTCCACCAAAACTGAAAACAAATGCAGACGCACATTTTACACATTAAACAAATTAAAATCTTTAAGCCGTCCCTAAAAAGTTAAATTTTTGTGAAAAACACTAATTGAATCTAAAAGTCAAACACTTGCTTAAAACGATTTAAGCTAATCTTCTCCGAAAATATCTGGAATAATAGTTTTTTGAGATATAAAAATGATTGATTGATTGATATTGATTAATATTTTTAGTTTTGTTATTTAAATTTTAGCTCATAGTTGGATAAAATGTTTTATAATTCTTCGTCATAATTTTTCTTATACCAAGAAATAAAAAAAAAAAATAAACCAACTAAAATAAGCACACGTATGTTCCGAGTTTTCGAAAATACAATCGCCCAGTGATTAAAAGATGCCTTCAGGGAAGCCAAATTGATTGCAAGAAAATGTTTGAAATCGGTTAATGCTTAAACCTCGCGCTTCGGGGCTAAAATTTTCATAAACAGTTTTCTTCTTTCTTTTATTACTACCATGTGTGTTGCTTTCGAGAAATTTGAATTGATTTATAACTTTACTATGCAATGAAGTAGTAATGTAGACAAAGTTATTTCAAAAGTTAAAGAATAGCATTATCCAAAAAATTCTTTTGTCCGATTTTTAGTAATCCAATGGATTTACTTACGTCTTAGCTTCCTACATATAAGGATGACATAAATTGCTGTTTTGATGAACGATTGAACCTGACTTTTGATGTTGGTAATGGGACAGTCTGCTGTTCATCCGCTGCCAAATTAGTTGCAGAAAATATTGCATCAATTTAAAATCTCGCTGTATAATTTCTGTTCCTACTATAAGCGAGAAATATAATTAATAATAATTTTGTTTTATGATTCATATAATTAGTTAAGGAAGTCTTATAATAGAGACAAAAATAAAGAAAATTTTAAACTTGTTTGTAAGAAATCTTTGTTAAATTGTTGTTGTCCATTTTCTAAGGCATGGGTGGAACTCCGATAATAACGATAACAACTCTATCATATTATGTGTTAAAAAAATAAATGAAAAAACTCATCAAAAATGCACGATTGAGTTTTCGAAAACTCGGTTCTTTCGGTACTTTCACTCTTGTGATTTTTGTGTTGCTAGGCTAGGTCCACTATAACCTGAGCACAAGCAGAAGCACATAAAAATATCATTTTTAAAACTTAGCTAAGAATACCTTGGTTACTGCTGTTCGCTCTATCCTGCCGCGGTTCCTCTTCAAAAATAGAAGGGCCATTAATCTGCGGGGTACCAGATCGATGGCATACGAGCGAATACATACAATAGGTTGGTTGTCTTTTTAATTGCAGCGCAGCCAGCGGACAGAATGACATAAATTCGTTGCTCTACGCACTAGGCTTGCTAAAAGCGCGATACTTTCAGCTCGCTGCTCAGCAGCCGAAGTGCTGATTGGCCCTGATGTAACACGTTTCGCATGTAATAAGTTTCAGGGCGGTTTGACATCTCTATAGAGAACTGCTTAATGGTATCACTAAGCAGCACTGCTTAAGCGCAGCGTAAGCGGTTGTTCTAGCCTAAAATAATGATATTGTGTAAGTTAAATAATGTCAATCCGTGGCCGGATTTCATTGAGTAGGTGGCAGACACAACTTTGTTGTGTGGCCGCTACGAATAGGATTGCGGAGATCAGCAGTTAAGTCACGCGGCTTTAGTAAGAAGCGTTTATAATATACGAAGAACATTAATAAAGTGCCAGTGGCTTCAGTTATAGTGTGAAGCATTAGTTATTTAATTAATTAGTTATTTTAGTGATTCAATAAATTGCAGTTGCTGGCCTACGGTAACACAGGCAGCACAAGTGGCAGTAAATCAGCCTCACCTATTAATACAATTGATAGAAGTGCGCGAAACGGTTTAAAAACTATTTTTTCTCCGAAGCCGCTGGAGCTCATCGGACAGCGGTGTGTCGCCAGATCAGCGCGCAAGCTATCTGTTCAGCGAAGTCTGCTGCGCGGAACAAACGAACTGGTTGTGGATGTGTGTTTTAAAACTGAAAAAGGACCCAACATTCTAAAAAAAAAAAAGAAGAAATTTAAGTGGTCACTTTAAGTTCAACTTTTTTCAAGTCAAATATAAATTGCTGGCTTGTGGAGCATTTATTTTTGTAGAGAATAAATAAATTAATATAAAAGTCTCTCCATCACGTGTGAGGGACTTCTTTGAGAATCAAAATTGACATCTAGCAATTGAAAATAACTAACAAAGCGCATTTAATTAAAAGATTAATAGTACAGAAAACAATTGTTGCCAAGAATTTCAAATGACATGCAGGAGCGCATACATTCTTGAGCTATATATTTAAATAATTTTTATCGTTTTTCGTTTAACATGTGGCTTAATACGATTTGTTGAGTTTGACGACTTGGCTGTTTTTTAGTTGTATGTTATTTTAGTGAACAGTTACATGGATTTATTTCTTTGTGTGCTTGATGTTAAAAACCCAGGAGTTCGATGTATCTCTATTATAGAACCCACGGCAAAACTGTAGCGACTCAGAGCCTGACTGCAATGATCGTGTTCGAATTTCAATTTGAAGAAACGCACCCACAACTCCCTTCGCGTCTAGTAATATGGACGCTGATCAAATTGGAAACTTAATACAGACGCTATCATTGGTCCATATAATAAACGAACTGTCCGATCGGGTGGCGGCAGCACGCATTGTCACCCCAGAAGGACAAACGTATGCTGTTATAGCGATAAGACATGGTGCTCGTTGCGACGAGCCTCTGGATGCTGTCAAATGCCTGTCTAAATTTTTGGTACAGGAATCATATGTCTCTTGGAGGCAGGCGGCTTAAGTCGATTACCACATTTTTAAACCATATAATGGTAGTTCACGCCATCACCAGGCAGCCGTTATTAAAAGGAGTAAGATTACAGGTTCCACGGATGCTGTGCTGGCTTCATTTGGCACAGCACTAAAACTTAACGTGATAATAAGTTGCCTCGATTTCACTTACAGCGACACAAAGACTATCGAAAGAACAAGACGGGAAATCTTCTTCTTACCAAAAAAGTTCCGCTCTAAATGTAGCTCCTAAGGAAATTAATTTTACTTTTGCGTTGTCAACTCCAATAAGAATCTTATTATATACATATGTATTCTTATTGGCTCATAGTGTGCGATGCCTGAGACAAAGATTAGTTGTTGCTATACTTCATTTTGCCGTTGTGTGGTGACCGAAGTTGAAATTTTAAATATTCGACTTTTCGTTATATTTGCTTGCAAATGCCTCACATGGGAGGGTAGTATGGACTTTATATGATTTTTGTGCAATTGTATGGCTAATCGTGAGATACTTAGCTATGACTTCTATCATACATATACGTGTGTATATATTGGGAATTAGGTAGATCATTAATGACTTATTGAACATGTTTAAATTGACTAAATACCAAATTAACACTAACCATAAAATAAACACATTTTGCATTCAAATACTTGTCCGTGTATTAAAAATATACATTAATAATTTCATTGACATTAATTGAAAGTTGTAATAAAGGGTTTCAAAACACATTGAGCAGCGTTTGCGTTTCAGCAACGTGAACCATCACGTGTTGTTGTTGTTTGTTCTTTTGCGTTTTGCCTACATACACAAAAAGACGGCCCAAGCCCACATGCAGCAGGCCAGCTGCAGACGATTTGCCTTCGACATCAATGAGCATACAAACACAAACATACTCATTGGTCGGCGACAACAAAATATTAAAATACAAGTAAGACGGTTCTAGTCCAGAAACCGCGACTAGGTTCGGCTGTTCATACTGATCAAGAATATATATACTTTATGGGGTCGGAGACGCTTCCTTCTGCGTGTTACATACGTTTGCACAAAATCATACCCTATTTCCCATTTTTTCCAGTGCCAAATACATACGATAAAGCATGAGCAGTCCATACACAAAGAAAAAACAAATTCATACCCAGCGGCAGACCGAAAAGTATAAGCAATGAAGAAAAATAAGAATCTAATTGGAAGAAATATGAAGGGGAAATGCGTGCTAATTCGCAGAGCGCAAATATTAACTTCCTATTTTCCTGTCTTGGTATTACATAGTTTTTGTAAAGCAAGGTAGCCTGCCTTTACCCCCATAGGAAATCTTATGTCCGATTCGTCTGTAAAGGTACTCCAAAGTAAAGTACGGTTGTAAGAAAAAAAACATCTTTCCTGTCATCCGAAATCGTCACTGACTGTGCGCATCGTGTAGCTTTTATCGCAAGCGCCATATTTAGATTTTCGATAACTCACCCCGTTTCCGGTGTACACATGTGATCGATAACAACAAAATCTTCAATTTGGAAAACTTTGAGATGGCATTTAAATTATTGAACAAAATAATGAAGATCTGTGCAATTTTAATTAAAATCGGTTTTGAAACACCGGAGATATGGAGCATTGAAGTTGAGTATGCAGTATGCAGTATGCGCGTACACACCACACACACACCACACTTGCAAGCACTGACTATACGCGTAAAGTATAGGGTTCAGGGTATCGTCTAGTCGGGATTTCTCGACTAGAGCCTTCTTACTTGTTTGTATTAGCTTTGTTAATACTTGATCTTCAGAACAGGTAAGGGAGGTGATTGCTGAGATCTTATGTTCAATATATAATGATCTTTCCCAATTAATATATGGCGCCACTCCTACTTGCTTGTTAAAAAAACTTGTCTTGCTTCATCTGTCTACATGTCCGTGACCTGCGTAACCGCACGCAATGCGGTGCGTCCCTCGGTCGGTCAGGCGGGAGGTGCGTCGCTTTAGGCTTGGGTTCGCGTTAACAAGCCGGTGCTGGGTATCGTTGGAGTTGAATTCACTTACAGTTAGTACATCTTTGTCCAATAATAAAAAAAAATATGATCAGCCGAGGGTGGCCTTCAGATATAAAGGGGAGCAGTAAACAAATAACAACAATATTATTCTAAGTATCGAACAGAATATGACACCACGGGCACTTAACAATAAACACTAGGCCGGATGTCATTGTGTAGCTAGCAGACACAACTATTTTGTGTGGCCGCTACAAATAGGAATGTGGCGAATGGAATGTGTCGTTGCATACCTGGCATACACAGCATATTAGCGTGGCCGCTGTGAATGGGAATGATGAGCTCAGCTTGTGTGATGTTGTCCGCGCAAGTCTAGAACTGTAATTTAGTGAGCCTGACAAAAGACAGGTGCCACACTCAGAGACTGTGAGCGGGAGGACCTATCTTATCAGGTCGTTGCGGTTTCAAGTAGGCCATCGCGAATCCTGGTGATTTAACAGGTATTGAGAACCAAAACCTCGTCCGTGGTGATCCGAAGCGCACTAATTGCAAACTGAGCCACCAAGCAAGTATTTGGCGCAACAAACTTAACAATTGTACGGGCGCGTCCTTTTACTTAAAAAGGCGAGCCCCAGGCAAAAATTTATTTTAATTGTACTTAATGCTAAACCAGTTTATATATTTCAAACTGAACGAAACTTTTTTTTTTAATATCGTAGCGCCTCACATATAAATTTGTTGGCACGTACCCCATCGCAAAATCTAGCCCAGCTTATAGTCGGGACAACCAAAAGTTCGTTACAATAAGAAAAAGATAAGCCAAGCAGAGGTGAATAGCACAAGAAAAAGTCAAACGAGAATGCCGTTAATAAAGTTTTATAATAAAATTAAAATGTACGTGGTAAGATGTAGACCTGTTATTGCAAAAAGGGCACCAATGACCGCTGACCAATATGGGAGGGCATAGATAATGAAATTTGCTAAGTACTGGATTCCCTAATCAGTTCTTGCATTTATACCACATAGTTGCCACAAATGTAGCAAAAACTAGCAGGTGATTTTATCTGCGACGACTATTATTACGGAAAGCAAATTGGAAAATACTAGGTAAATTATACATCACAATTAAATAGCAATAACACAAGCATATTTTATGTAAACTCCGACTGAAAGTAAGTTTAGAATAAAATTCCTCATCTTATTGTAGTGAAAATTTAAAAATTATAATTATTTTTACACTCCATTAAGACCGATACACTTTGGGACATTTTAAAAAAAGTGTCATTTAAAAGGTTATTATGGTTTTGTGCAATTGTATGCAACAGACAGAAGGGATCAACTGACGACCCTATAAAGTACGTATATTCTAGATCAGCATCAACAGACGATTTGATATATGTATGAACAAGTCGATCTCAGAGACTATAAGAGCTAGAGACTCCAGATTTGGAACATAAGCTTGCCGATCCACGAGTAAACCGATAACAATAAAATTTGAATTGGTTAAACTTGAAAATTGTTTTTTGAAACTAGGGATAAAGCAATGACATTTTTGCAGGAGTGCAGACGTGGCCATAACATATCTATTACGCAACATTAAAGTCGAATTTGTTACAACAGGTTTGCAGTAACGAAATGAAAACAAGTAGGAACGGTCTAATCAAGAAAGCTCGACAAGGAGATAATCTTAACCTTTCACGTGCGGTCATTCCAACACAACTGCAGCAATAGTTTATAAGTAAACTTCAATCGACCATATCCCCGGTGTACTGTGGTATTTTTTCAATCGCTTCTTTTTTACATGAGATTCATAATTTTGCAACACTGTCAAAAAATTTTTGTATGTGCGCAAAATGAATAATATTGTATTTTGGTCTTTAGAGCATTTCCAAGTATTAACACCTTTTAATAATGTAAAAAACGGTCTAACGGTTCTAATTTAGTTGGCCACACTGTTCCGATGAGTACACGAATCCTATTCGTGCAAGTCAGCCAACGCGAATTTTCTTCGATTCTTCTATTCAAAAAAAGTATATATATTCTTTATCAGCACTAACAGCCGAGTCGATATAGCCGTGTCCGTCTGTCGGTCCGTCCGTATGTATGAACGCGTCGATTTCAGAAACTGTGCGCTAGAGACTCCAGATTTGGAACACAAGCTCGCCTACTCTCTATGCCGTGAAATTTTCTTTTGTTTCAAATTTCCGACAACTTTCCCGTTCTCGATATTCATATGTGATCGATAACAACAAAAGATGGCGATAGTTGTGATGATGCGTGCGACGCATCTTACTTACTGAGGCGCGGGAAGATCCACATTGGATGGGTTAACTGCTTAGTTTAAGAGCAGACGCGTTGCTATAGATGCTTTGGTAACGGGAATGTAGCTAAGGGGTGCGAATGGCCTGGTTGGAGCTCCTTGTGCTATAAATGCGGAAAAACCAAAAATAAGATAACACATTGATTTGTTGTCTCCAGGCAAACACGAATAGCAGCCGAACTACCAACGATTTGCTTCATCACTTGGCATTAGAGAAGATGGTCGACGTTTTATTGTTAAGCGAGCAGTACCGGAGAAGGGAGTCTTCGTCTTGAAACTCAGATCTACGCGGTACGGCAGCCATTTGGTTGTTTGAACCCGGGAAGGCTCATGTCGCCGCTCACAGTCAAAGTAACGGGTGTGTCTGGGCGAGGTGTGGGACGAGGTCTTTTCAGTTGCTATCTCAAGCCGAATCAGCCGATCCAAAGCTATAGACGGCAGCTAGAGGGCCTGAAGGACGCGGTGATGGCGGCTTCAGGATAAAAAGTGATAGCCGAGGACTTTAACGCGAGGGCGCTGGAATGGGGTATGCCCTACTCCGACACCGGAGTAAGCTCGTTATGGAGATGGTAGCGAGAGCCTTCTGGTTTTGAATGAAGGGAACGTGACGACCTTGCGGCGACCGGGATATGGGAAAACAATCCCCGATGTCTCATAGGCCTCGGAGAACCTCGGGCCGTTCATTTGGGAATGGCAAGTCATTGAAGTCTACACCAGTAGTGACCATCAATACAACGTGTTTGATGTTAAAAACGGTAGTCCCCACCAGAGGGTGACTCCCAGATCATTCTTCAAAAGGAACATAGCGCGGCTAAGAACCGAGTCTTTTGAGAGGAAATTAGTGAGGGGTGCTGTAAGGATGGGGGAGGTTGGCCAGAATAGAGAAGTAGCTGCAGAAACATAAGCCTTGAATATTATCAGTGAGGCCTGTGAGGCCGTAGCAGGCCCCGACACGGGAAAAAGCCGGTTTACTGGTGGAGACCACAGACAGCAGATTTGCGCAGGAAGTTTCACAGGCAACGTCGTGACGCACAACGGGCGAGAAACCAAGTGCAATCGAACGTTAAGTCGGCGGAGCATAAGGCCGCAAAAAAGGAATAAGAACGAGCCATTAATTAGAGCAAGGTATGCTGCTGGAGGGAACTATTGGCAGACATAGAAAAGGATCCCTGGGGACTGGGCTACAAACTTGTGACTCGAAACTGGGGGCTCTAAAATCTGTTGAAGCTAAAGATGCCGTGATGATGGAGAACATAAACGCCGCGCTGTTCCCACAGCACACAATCAGGCCGCAACGGGAATGGAACCAGATGGAAGTAATTTTACTCTTTACCCAAGAACAACTAGAAAAAGCGGTTCTCACGATGAAGGATATAAAGGCACCTGGCCCGAATGGGTTACCGAAGCTAGTCTTCCACCAGAACCCAGGACTTCTACTGCGCATGTATAATGCCTGCCTAGCTGATGGAGTTTTCTTCTCGTGTTGGAAAACCGCAAGGTTGGTGCTCATCAGCGAAGGAAAGGGCGATCCGGAGTCTCCATCGTCGTAATGTCCGTTGTGTATGCTGGATAGGGAAAGGTTATGGAAAAGCTGATTAATTCGTAACCCTGGGGGGCTCTAACCGAGACAGTATGGGCCTAGGGCAGGTCGGTCCACTAGAGACGCTGTCCTTGATGTAGTTGTAGCAATGGAAAGAGCCGATGACCATATGCGGTTCTCGCGCCGCGTTGGTCAGATTTGATAAAGGCTCTGAAGCACAGCTTCGGGTCTCGGCTTATCTACTTCGAATAATTGACGCCTACCTTGCGGAGCGCGGACTACTCTATGAGATTAAAAAAGGCGTCCGCCGAAATGTGGTCCCGGCAGGTCCGGCGCAGGGATCTATTCTAGGATCGGATCTTTGGAACGCCACCTACGATGGTCTTCTAAGGCTGGAAATGCCAGAGGCGACGTGCTTGGTTGGGTATGCGGACGTCGTTGCTGCACTGGTAGCAGCGCGAGACCTGAAACGGGCACAGGTCAAGGTCAACCAAGTGATAAGGACTGTCGGTAGTTGGATAGCGTCACATGGGCTATCACTGGCGCTAAACAAGACATCTCACTGAGAGTCGGGGAAGCTACTGTGATGGCGAAACCTGCGGTCAAATACCTTGGCATAATGATAGACACCGAGCTGAGCTTTTAACACATAAAACAGGCGGCAGACAAAGCTGCAGTTTGTGCGCTCAGTAGGTTAATGGCCAATGTTGGGGGGCCGACTTCTAGCAGACATCGCCTCCTTATGAGTGCAGTTCAGTCGGTGTTGCTCTAAAAGAGATGTATCGGAAGAGGCTCGCACAAGTTCAACCAAGAGAGTAGCTTCGGCTTATCGTACGGTTTAGGAGCCTGCAGTGTTGGTGATCGCTGGGGTGGTAACAATGCACCTTCCGGCTAAAGAGCGGAGGATGGTTTTCTTGAGGAGAAGTGCAAGAGAAGGGGAAAATGTTTCGTAGGAGGAGAGAGCCCTCGTGCATGGCAGAATTATTGGAAGAGAGAAAATAGGGGGAGATGGACTGCGCGTCTTATCTCAGTCGTGGAGCCGTGGAGCCGTGGATCAAAACAAAGCATGGTGAGGTAGATAACTACATAACACAGCTTGTGTCGGGGCATGGTTACTTTCGCTACTACCTTCACCTAATAGGAAAGGCAGAATCGCCCGACTGTCTGTACTGCCCCGGATTCAGCGACAACGCTGAGCACACGTTCTTTGGTTGACACAACTGGAACTGGCAGCGCCTGACGCTTAGCCAGGAAGCAGAGACAGAGATTACACCCAACAAAATAGTAGAAGTCATGATTCAAAGAGAGAGTAGTTGGGGCCGTGTGGCTCGATACGTGCAGAGAATTCTGAAAGCAAAGAAAGTCGATCTGGATCGAGCTCAGAGCGAGTTCGAGTCCAAAATAAATGACCAAGGAGAAGCGGGTCTCTTTGGCCACATGAAGGACCTTGCCTTAAGTAATGTGTTAAATAGTCCCATGCAAGCGTCCAGGGTCAGTCGAGTAGGTCGACCGAAGAGGGAGAAAAAGATTATTATAATCATGATAAAATTTTTAAGATATGTTTATTTTATTTTCAGTTTTATAGAGGTATGTTTTTTAGCCCAAACAATATTTTTGTAAAATATGTTTTTTTAATTTTAAATTATATAAATAAAAATATATGTATAAAAATAAAAATCGCTGCAAAAACGATATTCATCCTTTTTCTGTTAAGTATCTGAGAATATTATTTCCAACTGTACTGGCTCTTCCAGAATCGATTGTAAGATGTCCTATGAACCCAGCTTATATAGTTTTTCGCGTCGATACTATTTTATAATATTTTTTGATGAAAGACCCATGAAAGGTTTTTCAAAATGAATACACTGCAAATCTTTCAGATTTCTAACGATTGTTCTGGTGAACGCGCCAAATGTGTTTTGATTTATGACAAGTCACACCAAGATGTGTTGTGCGGCACCTCAAAATAAAGTACGAAAATGACAATCGTACGTAAAACACATTTTCTACGAGGCGTAAAAGTGTGGCCAGGTTGACGGAATTTATGTAATATGTAAAACATATAATCGCAGTTTTTGTTAGCGTCAACGACAACGAGAACTATGTTTTGACTTGCAATGCATAAAGTAACATTTTGAACAAAATTTGCAGTTTGAGAATTTGATCCAAAATCTGATTATCTTTGTACGAAAATTGTCATATGTCGGTGGAAAATTTTACTGAGCTGTATGGATTGTTAAAGCGCCTCTTGGTGCACAAACAGCTTACACGGCCTGACCAGATTCCAGCCAAAGCCTAGCTTCCGTTGTTTTGGAGTAAGTTTAATGAAGGGTTAGAAATGTAATTACTAAAATGTATTTATTTACAGCTGTTTTGCATCTGGAGACTTGCAAAGGCATGTGGGGTCAACATACAGTATAAGCAAACAGCATTTGGGCAGGTGTATAGATCTGGTATGCAAAGAAATAACCTGCAGTGAGCAACGGATTTTAATAAGTGGAATTTGCCCAATTGTGTTGCTGCCGCCGATGGCAAGCATGTGGCTGTTCGAGCGCCACCAAACAGTGAAGCGCGTTTTATAAATAAAAGGTACCATAACAATACATATAAGGTTGTAGCTATATTCTATACATTTGTTTTTATGTTTCGCAGGGCTTCCATTCCATTAAATTGATGGCTTTTGCGATGCTTTTCAGCATTTATTGATGTAGATGCATATAGAAGTGATGGCGATAAAAATGCAATTTCGCATTCGCAACTTGTAAAGACATTGATGACAGGGTGGCTTAAATTTCCCTCTGTCTTGTGGATTTCTAACGCTTTAATATATTGTTGAAGAAACCTTATGGGTTTCGAAAGGCTGTCAAGGAAAATGCGCATTTATAACTAAAGGCTGAGTCGTGAACGCCATTGGACAAAGAATGCGTTCGGCATATTGTCAGCAAAGGGGCAGGCGGTGCAACGAACTCTTCTGTGCCAAACTGACAGATTTCAATCAAATGTATGGGCATGCTGCCTTTGCACAATTTGTATACCCATGAGTATATAAAAAAGGTATTATGGTTTTGTGCAACAGACAGAAGAAAGCATCTCCGACCTCGTCAGCACATATCTTGTTGATTATCATAAAAAGCCGATTCGAAATGGACATCTCCGTCTGTTTTGTTAATTCCAGGTCGGGTCTCTTACTTGGCTGCATGACTTCGCTGGAGACATTGAACCCTTTGAAAATTAAAATAATTTAAATAAAACCAATACGCTCAACATAAAAACGTGTGCTTAAATTATTTATTTATTAATGTATGCATTCTCCTTTTGCTTCTTCCACAGCATATTTGTTGCCGCAGTTGTAAGACAATATTATTCGGTGTTGAGCATTTTCTTTCTATACAAAATGATCGTCTCAA
Source organism: Scaptomyza tumidula (assembly GCA_035044465.1). Classification (NCBI taxonomy): domain Eukaryota; kingdom Metazoa; phylum Arthropoda; class Insecta; order Diptera; family Drosophilidae; genus Scaptomyza; species Scaptomyza tumidula. The sequence continues at coordinate 33,975 of JAWNNW010000835.1, read as the reverse complement.
GCAAATTGATTGCGCAGCTAGCAGTTTTGACAGCGTCGCCACCAATTCGCTAGGTTTTTCCCTCAATTTGCATTTCTATTATTACTAAGATAAGAGTAGCCATGGATGGAACTAATTTAGTTTCTTAGACTCCTGAGCCGAATCGACGAGCAAATTTTCACTTTCTCAGTGATCGGCTCGGAGCTTTGTATTTAATTTAGGCTCTGATGCTGGTTTGCCGATGGCTCTGCTCTGCTCAACGTTCTTAAATAAAAACAGCAATTTAATAAAGCTTTGCAATATTGCAAATAAGTTACCTTACGTTCCGTTTGTCGAAAAAATCAGACACGAAAGTCATAAGGGCCGCTCTTTGCAAATTTTGTTGTTCGCATCTTGGTGTGAAAATAATAATTTGAATGACAATTATAAAAAATAAAATTTTCATAAAAATCGGTTGAGAAACACCGGAGATATGCAACATTTAAGTTGAGTATGCATTATACAGTATGCGCGTACACTCTCACACATACTTGCAAGCACTGACTCTTCGCGTGAAGTATAGGATTCAGGGTATCGTCTAGTCTGGTTGTCTCGTCTAGAGCCTACTTACTTGTTTCTATATAAAGATTTAACGTTAAGACTGGGCCTTTCTGTAATGCGTACTGGGCTTAATAGAAAAAACAAAACACGACGTGCCATTCCATCAGCATTAGACGAGTAGTCAGGTTTGATTATGTGAAGACAATTATTATTATTGGACGTAGATGTACTAACGGACAGTACATTCAAGTGGCCCAACGATACCAAGCACCGGCTTGTTAACGCGCGGACCCAAGCACAAAGCGACCCACCTCCCGCCCATCCGACCGAGGGGCGCACCGCGTAGCGTGCGGTTACGATTACTTTTAAAGTTTTTAATAAATTCTACCATAGCAAAAGTAAAACAAAGTTACCTGATCCCCATAAACATGTTTAAATATTTTATATTTATATATATTTATGTTTAAGAGACCTACTTAAATTTGGGTGGCACGCCAACAAATATACACATTGCCACTTAAAGGTTTACACAAAGTGAAAATATTTGATATTTTCACTTTAGAGCTATATGGTCATCCTGGTTGTTGTTTTTTATTTTATTTTTTTATTAATTTTTATAAGTAATTCAGTCAATTATATCTTAAACCTATTAAACAGAACTTAAAAAACATTAACATTAACAAAGAACAATTAAAAATACTAACAAAGGCACTAAATTAAACTGCCACGAAAAGGTTTACACACCTTGGTTTTTGGTGCATTTTCGTTGTGGAATTCATATGTACAGTTACTTTTAATTAAATTAAAAATGCGCAGATCCATAAGAGCCCAAATTTTTTGCGCAGATCACTTGCCAATGAGATGAAGAATGATTGTGGAATCACAATATCTCCTTAAAAAATTTTTAAGTACCTACCCAAAAAAAAAAACGCTGCCAGCTCTTGAAAACCAATAATATTACACCGACTGTACAGCTCGAGATTAAGGGTAGGTACTTAAAATGGATATAGGCCACATTCGCGAGATATGGTGATTCCACAATCATTCTTCATCTCATTCTCAAGTGATCTGGCCAATTCCTATCATGTTTTTTATTGGGATCTGGCGTTTATTAAATTCCGCTAACACGCAATTCGCAATTATGTCCGCGTCTACACTTTCAATTAAAATCAACGACATGGTTGATATAATTCCAGCCGTTGATTGTTATAAAAAATTTTGGCGACACCTATAGAAAGTGTAAATATAACTTACATTGAGTATAAGAGTTTAAATCTTACCGAGAATCTTTGAAATTAATATATCGGTCGGTGTCTGATGTATCTTTTCTTAACTTTTCGTCGAAGTGCGTTACCAAAACATATTTCATTATGTTAATGCTTTAATCCTTTGATATCTTTGGCGCTAAAGAGAAAATCTCGCTCAGATATCCAAAAGGATTTATTGCAGCATGCATACAAACCGTTGCAAGTGCCACCTTTTGACCACAAGCTGTAGATGTTGAAAGTGTATTTATTTTGTTAACCTGTGCGATGGGAACTGAGTTTTGCATGTGTTGTTTTGTGCGGACCTGGTCAATCTTCGGATTTGAGCTGCACCTGTAATGTTTGCGAACTTTGCATATAAACGTTTTTCGGCATTGTCCCCTAATCGAGAAAACCCGACCAGACGATAACCTGATCCCTATACTTTACGCGTACAATCAGTGCTTGCAAGTATGTGTGCGTGCACTTCATACGAATTTTACACCGAAAATGCACCAAAAAGTAGACCCGAAAACACTTTCTTGACAGTCAAATTAGTTAGAGTTAATTTGTTTTTGTTATAACTTTTTTGTTCTTTAATGAATAAATAATATATTATTAAGAAATAAATAAAAAATACATACAAAATTTCAAAAAATTTAAGAGCCATGTTACAGTTATATTTTTGCTTGTGAAGTGAAAAAACATACATTTTTCTTCACGCGAAAACACTTCCTTGACAAACTGTAAGTGTTTTCGGGATTTGAAGATGCCTCCTTTTGGTGCCTGATGCATACATTTTGCTTTAAACAATTATATATATTTTTTTATCATTAGTTTTAGGTTATTAAAATAGCTAAAAAAGATTCCAACAGTAAGATTAGTATACCTAAATGTGTACATATATTTACTTTCATTTCTCTAGAAGAGTGGACAGCGCATGAAATGCTCGGCATGTCAGCTGATTGCACACCAGAATTGCATTCCAATCGTCAATGAAAAGACTCAACTAGTTTGTAAGCCAACATATCGGGATGTGGGAATTCGTCAATATCGGGAACAGACAACCACACACCACCACTGGGTGCACCGTAAGATGGAGAAGGGAAAATGTAAGCAGTGTAACAAGGCTGTGCAGAGCAAGCTCTTTGGATCGAAGGAGATTGTTGCTTTATCGTGCGCGTGGTGTCAGGATGTTTACCACAACAAGGAGTCTTGTTTTAATAAAGACAAGATTGGCGAGGAATGTCGCTTGGGTAAGTTTATATATTTTTGATTTTAAAGAGCACTTGGTTAACAGCCGAGCCCACAATCTAGCCACAGACCAGATTTTTTGTAAGACCCTGCATGTAAGACAAAAAAATTATATGCATACAGTGACTCAGCTTACTTGAAGCAACGTCAAGAAAAAATTTTAATTTTTAATTTATTGGCTGCCATAAACTTATTACACACAATTTATCAAAAATTCCAAGGACCGATGAATAGTATGGGAAAGGTTATTTGATGCAGTTATATTATGGACACTTGCGTCCCACAAAATCTCGAGTTTGGAGAAAATTTTGAATATTTGTATTTAAGTAGGTAAATTCTTTCTTGTAAGTTGAATTCTTTTCTGCATTGAGCATGACAAACCAAAAACAAAAATGGTTCATCTGACCGACTTCTTTTAATTTTTTTTTTTATTGTAGTCTTTTGTCGACTACTGGTCGCAAACCGCATAAGCTGGTTAGACATATAGTGCCAAGCTCTTAATGGGCCGCAGAAACAAGCTGGTGAGCAGAGAATATTGGGGCGCATCATAATACAAACGACCATTAAGCTGGTCTCACTTCTTCTCATTTTATATATATATCTAATATATTCATGTTTACAGGAAACTATGCGCCCATCATTGTGCCCCCATCGTGGATTGTGAAACTTCCGAACAAGGGCAACTTTAAGTCCTCAATTCGTGGTGCAGCTGGTGGCGCCACTGGCAGCAGGAACAAGAAGCAAACGCAAAAGCGCAAGAATAAGGATGATAAAAAAGAGCCTCGCTGCTTCATTGTTAAGCCTATTCCGTCGCCGGAAGTTATACCGGTCATTGTTTTTATAAACCCCAAATCCGGTGGCAATCAGGGTGTCAAGCTGCTTGGCAAGTTCCAGCAGTTGCTTAATCCACGTCAGGTATTCGATCTGACACAGGGAGGTCCCAAAATGGGGTAAGTTTCTAATATCATAATTTAATTTTATTATTTTACATAGCACCGGAACTATAAACTTTTTAAAGCTCTGTTCAAAGCGCAAAAATAAAATCACGCACTCATAATGACCTACAAATAAAAAGGAGGAAGGATCTCTACATTTTCGCCATGATTTATAAATTTCAGATTTTCTTTTAAGTTTTTCTTATTATTATTCGACTTAGATTTACTAACGGACATTGCATTCAAGTGGCCCAACGATACCAAGCACCGGCTTGTTAACGCGCGAACCCAAGCACAAAGCGACCCACCTCCCGCTCGTCCGTCCGAGGGGCGCACCGCGTAGCGTGCGGTTACGAAGATCGCAAACATGTTGACAAATGCCATACATACGTGTTTCTAATAGGTACAGCAAAGTTAATTTGGTCAATTTGTATGGAGGAATCTATTTACCATTTATTACTTTGTGAACAAAGGTTATTGCTAGCATTGTTTTACGATGAGTAAGAGAGGGAAGATTTATTAGTAAAAGTCTACTGTGGTAAGCAGGTAAATTATTATTATTATCCCAGCTAAGACCCTGAAGGGCAAAGAGCAAAAATTGTTTTCGCACCGATTCTTTCCTGATAAATCCTGTATTTCAGATACCATATACAAGATCCATATTCGAGAATCGGTTGGGCAAGAGACATATACAGTGTTTTTGTTAAGTAGGGGTCGTCGAATTCCTTCGACCAGCGCATAATGAACCCCAAGGCAACTTGTGCTCGACTTGTTATTGTTATTGAAGCTATGTGTTTGTCAAACCTGAGCTTTGGGCCCATTAGGATACCTAAATCCTCAGCTCATTCAATCCGATCAAGTGCTCGGTTATCCAGAATAAAGAAATTAAAAAATGGCATTCGTCTATAAAAAGACATAACTTAACATTTACTACAATTGAGATGCAGTAAATTACCTCTGCACCAAGTTTCAAAGTTGTCTAAACCACTTTGCAGTTTATGACCAGACAGAAGAGTTGTAGCTGACATGCATAATTTTACATCATCAGCATACATCAGTACCCGTGAGTAATTTATTACGGACGGAAAGTCGTTTATAAAAAGTGTAAATAATAAAGGTCCAAGGTGACTTCCTTGTGGAACAACAGAAGTGACCTGAACCGCTTTGGAAATTGAGCCATTAAAATAGACCCTCTGGGCTCTACAAGTTAAATAATCTTTAATGCAAAGAATAACAATATTATGAAAGCCCAAAAGTTTGAGTTTATAAATAAAAAAGGAACTGATTTTCAGAGTCGAAAGCCTTACTGAAATCAGTGTAATTAACATCAGTTTGCAATTTGTCTTCAAAACCCTTAATAACAAATGATGTAAATTATAGTAAATCAGTAGTGGTAGATCTTTGTTTTATGAATCCGTGCTGGCACGGTGAAATCATAGATTAACAAAGATGTTGAAGATGAGGTGATTAATTTCTCAAAAATCGTAGGAATAGCAGACAACTTGGAAATTCCCCTATAATTTTGAGCACTTGTTTCCTTTCTTAGCAGAGAAATAATATAAGACTCTTACCAGATTTTTGGGAAAGAGCATAACTCCACGGACGAACTAAAATATTTATGTTACGGTTTTAAAAGACCCCAAGCACAGTGACTAAGCACACAGCTTGGTACTCCATCAGGTCCTGGAGAAAATATAGGCTGTATAACTTGAAGATCACAAAGTAGTGAGCTCTCTGTAATTTCAGGTATAAAAATGCAATTAGAGCCATTAAGCTGATAAGGGCGACGACTGGTTGAAGACAGGGGCTGTAGGTCGTTTGAAAAAATTATTCAAATATATTGGCAATGGCCTGGTCTGAGTAGGCTTTCATTTCATCAAAGATTATGTTTGATGGAAGTGCCGAACACTTGCGTTTCGTATTAACGAAATCAAAATTAGGAAAAACCTACAAAAAATCTTAAAATCATGGCGAAAATATAATTATAACATTTGATTTTGATTTTGATTTTTAATTTTAACACTTTTCAAAGCATTTGAAAAAAGTTAATATTAATACTAGGGGCTTTCTGGTCTAAAAAAAATATTATTGAAAACCAACAAAAGAAAATCTGAATTTGATACATCATGGCGACAATGTAGAGATCGAAACATTATATATGTATATATATAAACAATCGCTTTCGATCAGCAGTGGAATTGTGTATTAATAAAAAAAAAAAGCCGTACCGTGGTTCGACTATATTTTACTACGCGCACTGAATATTTTATCTATTTTTATACCCTATACCTGAAAAGGGTAAGTGGGTAAATTGGTTTTGGGTAAAAGTATATAACAGAATGAAAGAAGCATTTCTGATCCCATAAAAAAAAATGCATGCTAATTTTGTCAAATAGTTGACATTTAACAAGTAAAAAGGTTATAGTCGATAAATCCTGACTAGACTATCCTTAACCCTATACTTCATGCAAACAGGCAGTGCTTGTAAGTATGTGTGTGCGTGTACGCGTTTACTGAATACTTGGACTAACTTCAATGTTCCAAATCTCCGGTGTTTCGCCACCGATTTTAATAAAACTTCGCAGAATGTCATTATTTTGTCTAATGCCGTCTTAAAGGTTTTCAAAGGTATTCAAGGTATATACAAATGGACTTGACAATACCGAAAATAGAAAAAATCTTTAAAAACGTATGTTTGAAAGGAAAATCTTAGGACGGGGGTAGCTTAGTGGCCTTTTACAAGGATATGCAATGTCTTTGAAAAGTTTTACAGTGAAGCCTATGAACCTTAGTTAAGTATTTAAGCGAAAAAAACAATAAATATGAATTTTTTTTAAGAAGAAAAAAAATTAAATGTAATTAGACAATAACATGAAATTTGTATGAAAATGATTGTGTACAATTTATCCTAGATGATAAATTTACATTGTTAAAGTACCGTAGTAATGGAAAATTGTTGGCATACTCTAATACCGAATGTAAATGGAATGAATAGTGAAAGTCAACGGAAACTTTGTTATGCTCATCCTGAACTTTTGCCATATTTCTTATCCAAAATCTACCCAACCAAAAAAAAATAAAGTTTCGTTGTAGAAGAAAACGGCTAAAATTGCCGGCCCTCTTATTTAGTGAGTGTTCTAGTGACTATAAATAATTGGCGCAGTCATCACGAATTTGTGAAGTTTCTTCAGATTGATATGTTTGATCATTTTGTGTGTTAGATCCTATTTCTTCGTGATCTTTATATTCATCGTATTAAATCTCGCGGACAATATGCTTACGGCATAAATACTGAAGATCACACGTTTATAATGTGTGCAACTTTTAAAGGGCCTTATAAAAGAACTAAAAAACTGCTTTTTATACGCCAAACGTTCAACGTTAAATGCATGCTGGTTAGTGTCGATCTGCCGATTGCGATAGGGCGTTTAAAAGGGGTGGCTATAAGCTGACTCGTCCTACGGCAGCAAATATTATGATGTTGTTGCATAAATGACCTGTCTTCGCTTTGATTCCAAAAACAATAATCGTAAGTGATACTAGACTTAGTAGCGTCCACAAAAATGACTCTTCAAAGCTTTGGCAGTTTGGCAGACGTCTAAATACCAATCCAACATAGAGAATATTCAAAACGTGCTATTCACTGGATGTCAGTACCAGATTCCATCATTAATTACACAAATAGTTTTTGTTAATACTTCTAATAATATACATTTGGGCATATATTCAGCTGAAGCTGTTATGTTTGGTGAAAAAGCTAACCAATGCAGACCAATTTTTCCAACTTCCAGCGTTTGTAAATTATTAAGTGTAACGTATGTAATTTTTAAAGGGGGGCTTCTCCAATGGCTTCCGTCTTTTTAATTGTTATCTAAGATATATGCAACATTTTGCGCTGTGACACTTATGGTTACGACGTGCAGGAACCACAACCGCTTGCACAGATCGTTTTGCAATGAGTTTCGTGTTCAACTGTTTATTTTACGACCAATTACAAATTAAGCTTGGCCTATTTACTCCTAATTGATAAAAATAATAGTTATAAGATGGAAAATAACGCTAGCGAAATGTAGGGCATACACGACATTGAGCCGATCACACACCAATTTACTCGAATAAACATTGAACTTCTACATGAACAGAACTTACACGCCAACTCAAAAATACCTATTTCCTTATTGAAGGAAAACTGTTGGATATCACAGCTATACGCTTAGTCAGAAAAGTTGTGCGCAATTTCGACTCATGTAGCAGGTGATTGGACATCCACTTCTGCAGCCCATTCCTGACGCCCTAGCGGATCCGACGTAATATACCACACAAAACTTACGCGGCAGTATTTGTTTGCTTTGCTACAAATTCAAACCATATTGAAGAAGTATTTAGAAGAACTGTCAACTAGCGCTTTTTTGTTGTCTTTGAAGATTCATCGTCGCGAACTGCCCGCAAAGATATTTTGCGACAACGATTGCTTGAAGGTATAGATCTTATCTATAGTTACAGCGCACGTAAAGTCTTCGAGTGTTCAATTATCCCTGATAGCCCGATACACTTTCGCTTATTAAATTTAATTTTTACAGAGGTTCAAAATTTAAAAATTTTTCAAACTCTTAAATTTTTGTTTATTTAGGTTTCAAATGTTATCTTTGGAAACGTACAAAAATCAAACGGAAATTTTGATATGAATAAGGTTGTTTATTTTTTAAAGATGATTTAATTCTAAAGAAAAAAGATTTTAGAAATTTCGTTACGCTACTGTCGTTTAATGATGTACTAGCTTTTAACCTTTTTTTTATTACTTTGTTTTAAGTTCTGGTTGGAAAATTTTGTTAAATGGAAATTTTACATGTTCGCGATCTTCGTAACCGCTCGCTACGCGGTTCACCCCTCGGTCGCTTTGTGCTTGGGTCCGCGCGTTAACAAGCCGGTGCTTGGAATTGTTGGGCCACTTGATTGTACTGACCGTTAGTACTTTTATTTTTTTTTTAAGCAGCGATTTGAACACATCAACATACTTGAATAAATCCTGTATTGAAGTGAAGAAAAAGAAATAAAAGCTTGATGTAAAATGCAATCGCATTTTGTCATCATAGGGACGCGACTGGGTTTGGGGAAACACATATTACAAATTAGATTGTTCAAGCGTGGGCCATAAAACGGGTGATACAAAACATGCCATGCAGGCTTACATCCCTTTATGGAGTAAGGAATATCGGTTAAACCAAATATACCTGAGACGAGACGACTCTTGTAACGTATAAACAAGCGAGTGCATTCGGAACCGGTATATACAACAGAGCTCGGACTTGAAGTCGACTTCAAAAACGATAAGGCAAATGCTCGGGTAACAGAAATTCATCAAGATATCATTAAATCTCAATGTCTTAGGATGTGGCGAAAGTGCAAAGTTTCTTCCAAAAAAACGTAGTTTTACTGTCCATAAAATATTGGATCATGGTTAGCAACTAATACAATGAAAATTTTTGTCGATGGGAGAGTTGCCAGAAAAAGCTTAAGAATCTTAAAACGGGGATTACAAATGGTAGTTATGGCAACACGTGCAAAACATCTCGACTTTAAGAAAACACGGACCTTTTAACATGATGTCAGCCTCGATTGATCTCCGTATCTCATCTCACAGTCATATCAGATAACTTGAGAAATTAATCAAAGAATATTGACCAGAAATGTATAATCTTTTAAGTAATGTTTTGACGCCTTTATTGAAATTTATCGCTTTATTAATTTAATTACTAATTAACTACATTATACATTATTCGTAAAAATAAAATTGAAATGTTTTAGTTTTTGCATGATTTAAATTTAAGTGCACCGACTTTATTATTATCGAACATTCTTTACATGAAATATCGAAATAAATCAGTTGTTAACGCACTTTTGTATTTTTACCCATCTGGCTATTGTATGACTTATTATACCATTTCTACTGATTAAGCACTGTTATCGTAGAATAAGCGCGTATTATTGCGCGCTCTTGAACGTCGTGCCAAGCAGACATACAAAATCAAGTAAGAAGGCTTTAGTCGAGAAATCCCGACTAGAGGATACCCTGAAGCCTATACTTTACGCGTTCAGTCAGTACTACAGTACAGCAAGTATGTGTGTGTGTGAGTCTGAGTACGCGCATACTGCATACTCAACTTCAATGTTTCATATCTCCGGTGTTTCTAAACCAATTTAAAAAAAAGACCGATTGTCATTATTTTGTCTAATGTTTTAAATGCCGTTAAAGTTTTCCAAATTCAAGATTTTTTTGTTATCGATCACACGTGTATTTTGAAAACGTTGAAAGTTATCGAAAATCGAAAACAAACTTCTACTGCCTAGGTTGATACTGATCAAGTATATAGAAATTAATGTCTTATTGCATATATAAATGCAATCGTATTGAAAAGTAGTAAGATGATGCTTAATTTTAAAGATTTAATCTTGGTTATTTATTTTACACGTGGTTTTGTTACAGCAGCTTTATATCAAGTGTCAGATTAATGTCTAAAACGGAAGTGAGTGTGTGTCGCTTAAACTAAAGAAGGTTCTTCTCTTTAATCGATATACGATATAGCATCGATATCTTTTAATTATTATGATAACGATTATGTTAATTACTCCCCCTTCAAGCCCAAGGTCGTCCTCGGCCGATCCTATCTCAGCAATCACCTGTCTAAACCTCTGAATCGCCTTTGTATTGCATCCATTCCAGCGATGAAGGTACGAGAGACTGAGTGGGTAAAGGGGGTAAGTCGCGTGTACTAAATCCAAGTGTAGATTGGGAAGCCGGCGTAAGTCTCGCTAATGGGATTCTTTGCAGGTGAAATTGATTGAGTGGCACTTTTTGTTCTCAAACAAAATGAAAGTGTGTTTCGATGGGGAGCGCGCCTCATCCGGGTTTATCTTGTTCTGATGACAATTCAACGGCTTATCCGTTGATTCAATGGTGTAAGTGAGAGAAAGTTCACTATGGACCGTTGCTGCACAAGACTCGGCGTCTTGATACTCTAAAGCGTTAAGCTGTTGCCTGGACAAGGCATTTGCAACTAGATTCTCTTTGCCCGGCTTATTAAAGATTCGCGCATTAGTCTCGTCTATGCGCGCTTTCCACCTATTAATCTTAGCGTTAGGATTGGATTCCGATACCGCAAGGGTTAAGGGCTGGTGGTCAGTAAAGTGTTGATATCTTTAACCCTATACAGATAATGCCGCAGTTTAGCGAGGGTCCACACAATGGCCAATAATTCACGCTCGTTAGTCGCGTAATAAGCTTCGCTGTCCTTCAACATCCTTGATATCATTGAAATCGGACGTCCCTATTCCGTAGGCTGAAGCATCTGACGTTAGATCGAATGGTATCTTATAATCGGGGTACTGGAGCATAACGGCTTCAGATGCCAAGATATTACGCAACTTTTAAAAAGCCTGTAGTTGTTTTTGAGATGACTGTACTGGAATTTTCCGTGATTTTACCTACTGACAGTTCCGTTTTCCCCTTTCAATATTTCTGAAATAGGTCTTGCTATCGCAGCGAAATCTTTGATAAAACATCTATAGTGACCTGCGAGACCCAAGAACGACCTTACTTCGAATACTGTTTTGGGTTCCGGAAAATCCTTTATGGTCCTCACTTTTTCTGGGTCAGTTGTTGCACCGCTACTGGTAACTATAAACTTAAGGAAGTTTACGCTCTTTATAAAAAAAATTACTTGTTTTGTTTTCCAGTTCACATGCTTGATGTGGAACTGTTCGTCTTCTGAAAAAACAATCACATCATCGACGTAAACATAGCAAAATTTTCCTATTTTTTCTCGCAGTATGTCGTCGATGGTCTTCTGAAAAATGCTAGCCGCATTTTTAGTACTTGGATTTACTTAAGTTCCCCAGGATATAAGAAATATTGAAATAAGGTATTTACGAAAGTCAATAACTAAACGCATGTTTCGATTATCCTCCCAGTCAGTGCCTTTCTTATCTACAACCCATATGGGGTTATTGTAAGGGGAGTCTGACTTTTGAATTATACCATTCTTGAGTAGATTCTGAATTTCTTTCTTAACGAAATCAGGAATTTCATATCGAGCCCCGCTACTCTTCGTCTGAACTCCTTAAAATTCAAGACATCTGAGTCATTGTCGTTTGTTTCTGCCGCTGCGTTAGAGGCAGCACTGGGATACGACTCTGTTCCTTGTCTCGTGTCTTGCGTGACATGGTTCACCCTTTGTTATTTTTTATAAAAGCCTGTGCGGTCAGACGTGGCTGCTCTCTTGTTTAAGTAAGCTAGGTGTTGGTTGGCTGATGGATCCTTGACAAGGAAGGATCGACCTCCATGGGCTCTTGCATGTTATAGTTCCCCTGCCGCCTATTACTGCGTTGGCTGAACTGTCCCTGCTTACGCTGTTTGCTAAACTGTGGGGTTTTCCCACCAAAAGGTTGAGCGTCTGCGTGCTGAGAAGTTATCTCCCTCTGATGAACAATTGGCTTGCAATTAGTTGCAACCGTATATCTTTCATGGTTCGATTCTATTTCCTGATACAAACACCCTCAACGCATTACTGCGGAATTTTACGCAAAGGCCCTTCGCTAACGATGGCTCATAGGACATAGTGACTTTGTTGATCAGTAACGTTAGTTTTTTCTCGGCCTCCTCGTAGTATTGAAATAGATGCTGGTCATCTTGTCTTAGCGTGCCTAACTCTTGCTCGATAACATGTATCGGCCGTTTGTCGCTATAAGTGAAATCGAGGCGACTTATTATCGCGGGAAAGGTTAATACTGTGCCAAATGAGGACAGCATAGCATCAGCGGAACCTTTAATCTTGCTCCTTATAATGGAAGTGACGTGAACTACCAATATATGGTTTGAATGTGTGATAGGCGCCTTCAACCACAAGCACGCAAAAATAATATCTAACAACTAAACAACATTCTTTACAACAAAAAATTTGTTTGTGCTTTAATCCTTTAAAGAAATGCGCTATGTTAATTTTTTCCCCCCTTTTTTATACCCTAATCCCATTAAAAATGGGAAAAAGGGTATAATGAATTTGTGCAAATGTATGTAACAGGCAGAAGGAAGCATCTCCGGCCCTTTAAAGTATATACATTCTTGATCAGCATCAATAGTCGAGTCTATAAAGCCATGTCCGTCTGTCCGTCCTTCCGCCCGTAAGTATGAAATCGCCGATCTCAGAGACTATAAGAGCGAGAGACTTCAGATTTGGAACTTAAGCTTGCCTAATCCCTAGGCAGTACAAGTTTGTTTTCGATTTTCGATAACTCTTTCCGTTTCCGATGTACACATGGGATCGATAACAACAAAATCTTGAATTTAAAAAACTTTAAGTATTTTAAAACAATAAGCAAAACAATGACAGTTTGTGAAATTTTTATTGAAATCGGTTAAGAAACACCGGAGATATGCGACATTGAAGTTCTGTATGCAGTATATGCGTACACATACACACACATACTAGCAAGCACTGACTATACGCGTAAAGTATAGGGTTCAGGGTATCGTCTAGTCTTACATGCTTTTTATGTGTCAACCATAATTCTCAAAGAAGTCACTCACACGTGCCGGAGAGAAAGCAATATGAAACCAGCAAAAAATATTATATATATTTTTTTTTTCGATATCTTTTAATTATTACGACATGATGGGTTCGGAGATGCTTCCTTCTGCCTATTATATACTTTTGCACAAAACCATGATACCCTTTTTTTAAATTCAAGATTTTTTTGTTATCGATCCCATGTGTGTATCGAAAATGAAAAGAATTATCGAAAATCGAAAACAAACTTGTACTGCCTAGGGATTAGGCGAGCTTAAGTTCCAAATCTGGAGTCTCAAGCTCTTATAGTCTCTGAGACCACCGAGTTCATACATACGGACGGACGGACAGACGGACATGGCTTTATAGACTCGACTATTGATGCTGATCAAGAATGTATATACTTTAAAGGGCCGGAGATGCTTCCTTCTGCCTGTTACATACATTTGCACAAAACCATTACACCCTTTTTTCCCTTTTTTAATGGGATCAGGGTATAAAAAGGATACCAAAGATCATCTCGTTGAGAGTCGGGGAAGCTACGGTGATGTCGAAACCTGCGGTCGATTACCTTGGCATAATGGTAGGCACCAAGGTGAGCTTCTTCCAACGTATAAACCAGGCTGCAGACAAAGTTGCAGCTGGTGTGACTGCGTTCGGACCCGGCTTCTAGCAGACGTCACCTCCTGATGAGTGCGTTCAGTCAGTGTTGCTCTAAGGGGCTGAGATATAGACCAATTCTCTTGAAAAAGATATTTTTTGGAAGAGGCTCGCACAAGTTCAACGAAGGGGGGGCCTGAAGAGTAGCTTCGGCTTATCGTGTGGTCTCGTAGCCTGCTGTGTTGGTGATCGCTGGGGTGGCATCAATACACCTTCGGGCTAAAGAGCGGCGGATGGTTTTTCAGAGGAGAAGTGCAGGAGAAGGGGAAAATGTTTCGTAGGAGGAGAATGCCAACTCACTTCGCGCATGGCAGAATTATTGGAAGAGAGAAAGTAGGGGGAGATGGACTGCGCGTCTTATCACAGACGTGGAGCCGTGGATCACAACAAAGCATGGGACATGGTTACTTCTGGCACTACCTTCACCAAATGGGAAAGGCAGCATCGCCCGACTATCTGTACTGCCCCAGATGCAGCGACTACGATGAGCACACGTAATTTGGTTGTCGCCAAAGGAACTGGCAGCGCCTGACGCAAAATCTGGAAGCAGAGACAGACATTACACGCGACAATATAGTAGACGTTATGATTCAAAGAGAGAGTAATTGGGGCCGTGTGACTCAATATGTACAGAGAGAGTTTTGGAGGCTAAGACAGCCGATCTGGATCGCGCTCAGAGTGAGTTCGAGTCCGAAATAAATAAATAAATTTAAAACAAGTAAGAAGGCTCTAGTCGAGAAATCCCGACTAGACGATACCCTGACCCCTATACTTTACGTACAGTCAGTGCTTGAAAGTATGTGTGTGTGTCTACGCGCATACTGTGTTTTTTTGCATACACAACTTCAATGTCCCCTATCTCCGGTGTTTCTAAACCAATTTAAAACAAGTAAGAAGGCTCTAGTCGAGATATCCCGACTAGACCATACCCTGATCCCTATACTTTACGCGTACGTTCAGTGCTTGGAAGTATGTGTGTGTGTATGTACGCGCATACTGCATACTGCATATACAACTTCAATGTCCCATATCTCCGGTGTTTATTATCCGATTTCAATAAAATTTTCACAGAATATCATTATTTTGCTTTATAATTCAAATTGCATCTCAAAGTTTTCCAAATTCAAGATTTTGTTGTTATCGATCCCATGTGTATATCGGAAACGGGAAGAGTTATCGAAAATCGGAAAGAAACTTGTACTGCCTAGGGATTAGGCGAGCTTAAGTTCCAAATCTGGAGTCTCTAGCTCTTATAGTCTCTGAGATCGACGCGTTCATACATACGGACAGACAGACGGACAGACGGACATGGCTATATCGACTCGACTGTTGATGCTGATCAAGAATATATATACTTTATAGGGTAGGAGATGCTTCCTTCTGCCTGTTACATACTTTTGCACAACTTCATTATACCCTTTTTCCCATTTTTAATGGGATCAGGGTATAAAAAAGACCGATTGTCATTATTTTGTCTAATGTTTTAAATGCCGTTAAAGTTTTCCAAATTCAAGATTTTTTTTGTTATCGATCACACGTGTATATCGGAAACGTTGAAAGTTATCGAAAATCGAAAACAAACTTCTACTGCCTAGGTTGATACTGATCAAGTATATAGAAATTAATGTCTTATTGCATATATAAATGCAATCGTATTGAAAAGTAGTAAGATGATGCTTAATTTTAAAGATTTAATCTTGGTTATTTATTTTACACGTGGTTTTGTTACAGCAGCTTTATATCAAGTGTCAGATTAATGTCTAAAACGGAAGTGAGTGTGTGTCGCTTAAACTAAAGAAGGTTCTTCTCTTTAATCGATATACGATATAGCATCGATATCTTTTAATTATTATGATAACGATTATGTTAATTACTCCCCCTTCAAGCCCAAGGTCGTCCTCGGCCGATCCTATCTCAGCAATCACCTGTCTAAACCTCTGAATCGACTTTGTATTGCATCCATTCCAGCGATGAAGGTACGAGAGACTGAGTGGGTAAAGGGGGTAAGTCGCGTGTACTAAATCCAAGTGTAGATTGGGAAGCCGGCGTAAGTCTCGCTAATGGGATTCTTTGCAGGTGAAATTGATTGAGTGGCACTTTTTGTTCTCAAACAAAATGAAAGTGTGTTTCGATGGGGAGCGCGCCTCATCCGGGTTTATCTTGTTCTGATGACAATTCAACGGCTTATCCGTTGATTCAATGGTGTAAGTGAGAGAAAGTTCACTATGGACCGTTGCTGCACAAGACTCGGCGTCTTGATACTCTAAAGCGTTAAGCTGTTGCCTGGACAAGGCATTTGCAACTAGATTCTCTTTGCCCGGCTTATTAAAGATTCGCGCATTAGTCTCGTCTATGCGCGCTTTCCACCTATTAATCTTAGCGTTAGGATTGGATTCCGATACCGCAAGGGTTAAGGGCTGGTGGTCAGTAAAGTGTTGATATCTTTAACCCTATACAGATAATGCCGCAGTTTAGCGAGGGTCCACACAATGGCCAATAATTCACGCTCGTTAGTCGCGTAATAAGCTTCGCTGTCCTTCAACATCCTTGATATCATTGAAATCGGACGTCCCTATTCCGTAGGCTGAAGCATCTGACGTTAGATCGAATGGTATCTTATAATCGGGGTACTGGAGCATAACGGCTTCAGATGCCAAGATATTACGCAACTTTTAAAAAGCCTGTAGTTGTTTTTGAGATGACTGTACTGGAATTTTCCGTGATTTTACCTACTGACAGTTCCGTTTTCCCCTTTCAATATTTCTGAAATAGGTCTTGCTATCGCAGCGAAATCTTTGATAAAACATCTATAGTGACCTGCGAGACCCAAGAACGACCTTACTTCGAATACTGTTTTGGGTTCCGGAAAATCCTTTATGGTCCTCACTTTTTCTGGGTCAGTTGTTGCACCGCTACTGGTAACTATAAACTTAAGGAAGTTTACGCTCTTTATAAAAAAAATTACTTGTTTTGTTTTCCAGTTCACATGCTTGATGTGGAACTGTTCGTCTTCTGAAAAAACAATCACATCATCGACGTAAACATAGCAAAATTTTCCTATTTTTTCTCGCAGTATGTCGTCGATGGTCTTCTGAAAAATGCTAGCCGCATTTTTAGTACTTGGATTTACTTAAGTTCCCCAGGATATAAGAAATATTGAAATAAGGTATTTACGAAAGTCAATAACTAAAAGCATGTTTCGATTATCCTCCCAGTCAGTGCCTTTCTTATCTACAACCCATATGGGGTTATTGTAAGGGGAGTCTGACTTTTGAATTATACCATTCTTGAGTAGATTCTGAATTTCTTTCTTAACGAAATCAGGAATTTCATATCGAGCCCCGCTACTCTTCGTCTGAACTCCTTAAAATTCAAGACATCTGAGTCATTGTCGTTTGTTTCTGCCGCTGCGTTAGAGGCAGCACTGGGATACGACTCTGTTCCTTGTCTCGTGTCTTGCGTGACATGGTTCACCCTTTGTTATTTTTTATAAAAGCCTGTGCGGTCAGACGTGGCTGCTCTCTTGTTTAAGTAAGCTAGGTGTTGGTTGGCTGATGGATCCTTGACAAGGAAGGATCGACCTCCATGGGCTCTTGCATGTTATAGTTCCCCTGCCGCCTATTACTGCGTTGGCTGAACTGTCCCTGCTTACGCTGTTTGCTAAACTGTGGGGTTTTCCCACCAAAAGGTTGAGCGTCTGCGTGCTGAGAAGTTATCTCCCTCTGATGAACAATTGGCTTGCAATTAGTTGCAACCGTATATCTTTCATGGTTCGATTCTATTTCCTGATACAAACACCCTCAACGCATTACTGCGGAATTTTACGCAAAGGCCCTTCGCTAACGATGGCTCATAGGACATAGTGACTTTGTTGATCAGTAACGTTAGTTTTTTCTCGGCCTCCTCGTAGTATTGAAATAGATGCTGGTCATCTTGTCTTAGCGTGCCTAACTCTTGCTCGATAACATGTATCGGCCGTTTGTCGCTATAAGTGAAATCGAGGCGACTTATTATCGCGGGAAAGGTTAATACTGTGCCAAATGAGGACAGCATAGCATCAGCGGAACCTTTAATCTTGCTCCTTATAATGGAAGTGACGTGAACTACCAATATATGGTTTGAATGTGTGATAGGCGCCTTCAACCACAAGCACGCAAAAATAATATCTAACAACTAAACAACATTCTTTACAACAAAAAATTTGTTTGTGCTTTAATCCTTTAAAGAAATGCGCTATGTTAATTTTTTCCCCCCTTTTTTATACCCTAATCCCATTAAAAATGGGAAAAAGGGTATAATGAATTTGTGCAAATGTATGTAACAGGCAGAAGGAAGCATCTCCGGCCCTTTAAAGTATATACATTCTTGATCAGCATCAATAGTCGAGTCTATAAAGCCATGTCCGTCTGTCCGTCCTTCCGCCCGTAAGTATGAAATCGCCGATCTCAGAGACTATAAGAGCGAGAGACTTCAGATTTGGAACTTAAGCTTGCCTAATCCCTAGGCAGTACAAGTTTGTTTTCGATTTTCGATAACTCTTTCCGTTTCCGATGTACACATGGGATCGATAACAACAAAATCTTGAATTTAAAAAACTTTAAGTATTTTAAAACAATAAGCAAAACAATGACAGTTTGTGAAATTTTTATTGAAATCGGTTAAGAAACACCGGAGATATGCGACATTGAAGTTCTGTATGCAGTATATGCGTACACATACACACACATACTAGCAAGCACTGACTATACGCGTAAAGTATAGGGTTCAGGGTATCGTCTAGTCTTACATGCTTTTTATGTGTCAACCATAATTCTCAAAGAAGTCACTCACACGTGCCGGAGAGAAAGCAATATGAAACCAGCAAAAAATATTATATATATTTTTTTTTTCGATATCTTTTAATTATTACGACATGATGGGTTCGGAGATGCTTCCTTCTGCCTATTATATACTTTTGCACAAAACCATGATACCCTTTTTTTAAATTCAAGATTTTTTTGTTATCGATCCCATGTGTGTATCGAAAATGAAAAGAGTTATCGAAAATCGAAAACAAACTTGTACTGCCTAGGGATTAGGCGAGCTTAAGTTCCAAATCTGGAGTCTCAAGCTCTTATAGTCTCTGAGACCACCGAGTTCATACATACGGACGGACGGACAGACGGACATGGCTTTATAGACTCGACTATTGATGCTGATCAAGAATGTATATACTTTAAAAGGCCGGAGATGCTTCCTTCTGCCTGTTACATACATTTGCACAAAACCATTACACCCTTTTTTCCCTTTTTTAATGGGATCAGGGTATAAAAAGGATACCAAAGATCATCTCGTTGAGAGTCGGGGAAGCTACGGTGATGTCGAAACCTGCGGTCGATTACCTTGGCATAATGATAGGCACCAAGGTGAGCTTCTTCCAACGTATAAACCAGGCTGCAGACAAAGTTGCAGCTGGTGTGACTGCGTTCGGACCCGGCTTCTAGCAGACGTCACCTCCTGATGAGTGCGTTCAGTCAGTGTTGCTCTAAGGGGCTGAGATATAGACCAATTCTCTTGAAAAAGATATTTTTTGGAAGAGGCTCGCACAAGTTCAACGAAGGGGGGGCCTGGAGAGTAGCTTCGGCTTATCGTGTGGTCTCGTAGCCTGCTGTGTTGGTGATCGCTGGGGTGGCATCAATACACCTTCGGGCTAAAGAGCGGCGGATGGTTTTTCAGAGGAGAAGTGCAGGAGAAGGGGAAAATGTTTCGTAGGAGGAGAATGCCAACTCACTTCGCGCATGGCAGAATTATTGGAAGAGAGAAAGTAGGGGGAGATGGACTGCGCGTCTTATCACAGACGTGGAGCCGTGGATCACAACAAAGCATGGGACATGGTTACTTCTGGCACTACCTTCACCAAATGGGAAAGGCAGCATCGCCCGACTATCTGTACTGCCCCAGATGCAGCGACTACGATGAGCACACGTAATTTGGTTGTCGCCAAAGGAACTGGCAGCGCCTGACGCAAAATCTGGAAGCAGAGACAGACATTACACGCGACAATATAGTAGACGTTATGATTCAAAGAGAGAGTAATTGGGGCCGTGTGACTCAATATGTACAGAGAGAGTTTTGGAAGCTAAGACAGCCGATCTGGATCGCGCTCAGAGTGAGTTCGAGTCCGAAATAAATAAATAAATTTAAAACAAGTAAGAAGGCTCTAGTCGAGAAATCCCGACTAGACGATACCCTGACCCCTATACTTTATGTACAGTCAGTGCTTGAAAGTATGTGTGTGTGTCTACGCGCATACTGTGTTTTTTTGAATACACAACTTCAATGTCCCATATCTCCGGTGTTTCTTAACCGATTTCAATAAAATTTTCACAGATTGTCATTTTAAATTTTTGTTTTAAATTTCAAATGGCATCTCAAAGTTTTCCAAATTCAAGATTTTGATGTTATCGATCCCATGTGTATATCGGAAACGGGAAGAGTTATCGAAAATCGAAAACAAACTTGTACTGCCTAGGGATTAGGCGAGCATAAGTTCCAAATCTGGCTCTCTAGCTCTGATAGTCTCTGAGATCGACGCGTTCATACATACATACGGAAAGACAGACGGACAGACGGACATGGCTATATCGACTCGACTGTTGATGCTGATCAAGAATATATATACTTTATGGGGTCGGAGATGCTTCCTTCTGCCTGTTACATACTTTTGCACAAAACCATTATACCCTTTTTCCCATTTTTAATGGGATCAGGGTATAAAAAATTACAGTCGACTAAGGAGTTTTTAAGAACTACATTCGATCAACCCTTGAGTTAGATCACAAGCTCCCTTTAAAAAGATATTTTATATGGGTATGAACATAAGCTCGCCTAATCCCTAGGCAGTACAAGTTTGTTTTCGATAACTCTTCCCGTTTCCGATACTTATTAGAGATCGATGACAACATAAGCTTGAATTTGGAAAATTTTGAGGCAGCGTTTGAAACATTGGACGAAATAATGAAATTTTTGTTAAAATCGATTGAGACAAGCCTGAGATATGGAAGTTACTTGCTTGAACACAATATTTTGTAAACACAGATGTTTTCAACAAAGCTGAACAAAAAGAAATCGTGATCATAGAACATATAGAAACCCATAAGGCAGCACAGAATAACGTTAAATAAGAATTGCGTGACTTTTATTTCCCTAAAACGAGTAGATTGCCAACTGAAATAGTTACAGTTTGCAGGATTTGTGCGACGGCAAAATACGATCGCCATCCAAAAACGAGAGCCTGGTTTTCTCCAATAACGTCACACGCTAGAAATATGGTGCACATAGATATTTATTCTACTGCAAGGAAACATTTTTTTACCGCCAAGTAAAACAAGTTTTTAAAATTTGCAATAGTACAGCCCATTGCGTCTCGCACAATTTTGGACAAAAAAACTCCCATCTTACAAATTATTTTTTTCGAAGATAAAAACAATCTACTGCTACAACTAAGCAGTCTTTACATCAGAAACAATAAAGTCCATGTTAAAAAAAAATTTTATAACATAGCACGTCAAACGCTCAGGTAGAATGATTCCTCAACTCTTTAGGTGACAACAGTTAGATTGTTGCAATGAATTCGTGCAGCGCCTCACCAACAATAGGCTTTTGCAGAGAGTCGTCCGTCAACACATGCGCACAAGAGTTATATTCGGAAGCAGTTGCACATTGCAACACTCAGCTAAACCATTTGGTTGAATCCCCAGTCAGGGTGAGCATCGACAACTGTCCGGACAATAATATAACTAGTACCTAGCGTCCGTAACTGTTCTGACGCTATGCGCCGCTAACCCGTCACTGCTCTGTCACAAACGAAAAGTTTAACGAAAGTAATAAGTTCGCAATATGAACTCGGTGTGACCAAGGACGGCCCCGTTTTGAAAGGAGGAGGAAGTAACAACTATACAATGTTGCATAGTGTTGACATTGCGTACATACACAATGCTACGAAAAGGTTTACACAAAGTGAAAAATTTTGATATTTTCACTTTAGAGATATATGTTCACCCTGGTTGTTGTTTTTTTTATTTATTTTTTTATTATTTTTTATAAGTTATCCAGTCAATTATATCTTAAACCTATTAAATAAAAACTTAAAAAACATTAACATAAACAAGGAACGAATAATAAAAAATACTAACAAAGGCACTCAATTCAACTGTTGCACAACCTTCTTTCCGGGAGTCCAAATAATTCGCATAGAAGTATATTTGCTCACTTAATTGAACAATTGAAAAATAAACAATTATAATACCTTCTGTTGATCAAATTGTATTATAATTCAAAGAATCCAAAATCTGTTGTCCAACGCTTACATTCGGACTTTTTTATGATTTAAAAAAAAAAATTTAGTTTTGAGTGCCTTTTTATACCCTGATCCCATTAAAAATGGGTAACAGGGTACAATGGTTTTGTGCAAAAGTATGTAATTGCCAGAAGGAAGCATCTCCGACCCCATAAAGTACATCCGTCCGTCCGTCCGTCTGTCCGTCCGTATGTATGAACGCGTCGGTCTCAGAGACTATAAAAGCTTGAGACTCTAGATTTGAAACTTAAGCTCGCCTAATCCCTAGGCAGTACAAGTTTGTTTTAGATTTTAGGTTACTCATCTCGTTTCCGATATACACATGGGATCGATAACAACAAAATCTTTAATGTGAAAAACTTTGAGGTGACATTTGCATTAATCAACATAATGATGAAAATAATGAAAATCTGTAACATTTTTCTTAAAACCGGTTAAGAAACACCGGAGAAATGGGACATTGAAGTTCTGTATGCAGTACGTACATACACACACACATACTTGCTAGCACTGACTGTAGTACGTATAAAGTATAGGGATCAGAGTATCGTCTAGTCGGGATTTCTCGACTAGAGCCTTCTTACTTGTTTTTATACCCTGATCCCATTAAAAATGGGAAAAAAGGGTATAATGAATTTGTGCAAAAGTATGTAACAGGCAGAAGGAAGCATCTCCGACCCTATAAAGTATATATATTCTTGATCAGCATCAACAGTCGAGTCGATATAGCCATGTCCGTCTGTCCGTCCGTCCGTCCGTCTGTCCGTCCGTCCGTCCGTATGTATGAACGCGTCGATCTCAGAGACTATAAGAGCTAGAGACTCCAGATTTGGAACATAAGCTCGCCTAATTCCTAGACAGTACAAGTTTGTTTTCGATTTTCGATAACTCTTCCCGTTTCCGATATACACATGGGATCGATAACAACAAAATCTTGAATTTGGAAAACTTTGAGATGCAATTTGAATTATAAAACAAAATAATGACAATCTGTGAAATTTTTATCGAAATCGGATAATAAACACCGGAGTTATGGGACATTGAAGTTTTGTATGCACTATGCAGTATGCGCGTACACACACACACAAATATACTTGCAAGCACTGACTGTACGCGTAAAGTATAGGGATCAGGGTATCGTCTAGTCGGGATTTCTCGACTAGAGCCTTCTTACTTGTTAATTGTTGGGTGTGGTACGATTAATAATACACAATAATCGATAGTAAACAGTTTTTACGTGATAAGCTGATAGTAATTGAAGAAGGTCGTCCGCCATAGATTCTGCTCAAAAATAAGCAGATAGCTCGATATCCCGATAAGCAAACTGACATGAATACCCTAACCATTTCTTTTCGTAATCAGGACCACAAAACAGGGTAGCTAAAAACTTAAACGAAATCGAGAGTTGCAGCTTAACCGAAGCTCAGCATTTAAACACATCCAATCAACAAAAATGTTCTTATCCGATCTTTAACCCGCTTTATGTGTTCTTCGTGTCGATTTGCAGTCTAGAAATGTTTCGAAAGGCTCCGAATCTGAGAGTGCTGGCCTGCGGCGGCGATGGCACTGTTGGTTGGGTGCTATCCGTTTTGGACCAAATACATCCACCATTACAGCCTGCGCCAGCAGTGGGCGTACTGCCACTTGGCACCGGCAATGATCTCGCAAGGTCGCTTGGCTGGGGCGGCGTAAGCAAACTGCCAATTTCGACATGGTATAAATTCTTGATTGGCTCTTTTGTCGCAGGGCTACACTGATGAACCTATTGGGAAAGTCCTACGTGAGATTGGAATGTCGCAGTGCGTGTTAATGGATCGCTGGCGTGTAAGGGTAACACCCAATGATGATGTCACCGATGATCATGTTGATCGCAGCAAGCCAAACGTACCGCTAAACGTGATAAACAATTACTTTAGCTTTGGCGTGGATGCGCATATTGCGCTGGAGTTTCATGAAGCTCGCGAAGCACACCCGGAGCGTTTTAATTCGCGGCTTCGAAACAAGATGTTCTACGGCCAGATGGGAGGCAAGGATCTAATCCTGCGTCAATATCGCAATCTCACCCAGTGGGTGACGCTCGAATGCGACGGCCAAGACTTTACAAGCAAGTTACGCGAGGCCGGCTGCCATGCTGTCCTCTTTCTCAACATACCTAGGTAAGCTAACTTTTATTTTAACCATAATTTTTACTTATGGCCTAACAAGAAAAACCTTCAAGTTATGGGGGAGGCACACATCCTTGGAATGACTCGTATGGATCGACAAAGCCGACCATTGACGATGGACTCATGGAAGTTGTTGGCATGACAACTTATCAGTTGCCTATGTTGCAGGCGGGCTTGCACGGAACCTGCATCTGTCAATGCCGCAAGGCGCGCATTATAACAAGACGCACCATTCCAATGCAAGTTGATGGCGAGGCCTGTCGCGTAAAGCCATCTATTATTGAGATCGAGCTGCTTAACCAAGCGCTCATGTTGGCCAAGCGCAAGCACGGACGCGGCGATGTGCAGTAAGTATTATTCCACAGACATAAACTTAGACTTTGGCCTAAGCTGTAAAAACCCACACAGACTTAGTGCCAATTTAGAGCTAAAAAAAATCAACAAGTCAAAAAGTTATCGACTAACAAACAACCAATTGTCGATGGAAGTTAGAAATGCGCAATTATACTATGTGTTTTGCATTATTTCTTTCAAGTATTGTACGTGGTTTGTATTTGGTTTTTTATATTGATAATTTCCAGAAGGTAAATGCAGATTTGCCTCGACTAATATAAGAATGTTTACAATTGGTAAGTGTGAGTTTCCCGCCACTTTTTGAGAGCTTTTAGTTCCTAATCTAAGGCATATACTCTAAATGTGCACTTTCCGAGATATTTAAGCTGTAAGAGCATTACCTCTGTGTTAAAAATGTCTAAACTGTCGAAATGTGACAAAAATCGGTTAAAATAGGTTACATTAGTTAGAAATTCCTTGCTAAGATGCTTTTATTTAGTAGTTTTCTTACTGTTCTTACAAGTTGAAATTTAAAATTTTTTTTTTATAAAATCGTAGAAATCCCTTTCTTTGGTGTTTATAAACTTAAAGCAAAAAACCGAATCAAAATTTCTTGCGTGGTTCCCGAGTTATAGATTAATGCCTATTTTTTTTTTTTTTAATTAAAGAGAAGATAAATAAATAAATTCGAGATGAAGATTTAAGTAAAAAACAAATTGTATAACTGAAAATTTACAAAGTATTATATTTTTTATTTGTTGCACACAGGGTTAATCCTCTAGAGAAGCTGCAACTACAAATTTTAAGAATAACCATGCAGCAGTACGAACAATACCACTACGACAAAGAAATGTTGCGCCGGCTAGCCAACAGACTAGGACACATTGACATCGAGTCTCAGTGCGATCTAGAATATGTGCGTCACATGCTGAACACAAAGTTTGAGGAGTCTATAACTTATCCTAAAGTATCCCAGGACTGGTGTTTCATCGACGGTAAGTTGCAACAGTTGAAGCTGTACACTTTAAAAAATTTGCTAACCTGTAGACAATCGATTGCAGCATGCACCGCTGAGCACTATTTTCGCATTGATCGCGCCCAGGAGCACTTGCATTACATCTGCGACATCGCCATCAATGAGCTTTACATACTTGATCATGAGGCAGCTACTATGCCACAGACACCGGATCAGGAGCGGTCGTTTGCTGCCTTCTCGCAGCGGCAGGCGCAGCACGAGAGAAGGCAGCTGGATCAGGCCCAGGGCAACGGCAGCACGGGTAGGCTTCTGTTAGCCAGCTGTTGGCAACGCTCCGCACAATCGCTGTCGCCATCGACAGAGCTGCCGCTGCAGCAGCGATTGCAGCTCTATCAGCAGCAGGTCGCTCAGCAGCAGCCCTATATAGATAGGCGAATGTTTTGTCACCTGCATTATCGCAAGAAGCGTTTTGAGCTTTGAGCGATGGTGGTTACCCAACTAGCCAACTTTTTAACGTCAACTACCCACCCCGCACCCGAACTCTATCCATAAACCAGCCCAATCGCAGATTTTGTGTACTTCTTTTTTTCTTGTGTTTCGCGTTTTGGTTTATTTCTTTTTGCATGTTTAGACACACTCGCACACTTACACACAAAATGCTCACGTTGTGGTAGGAGCGAATACAGCTAAGTCCTTGCCACACCCACATGTAAGTAACGCAATAAATATGAGTATTTTATAGGTATGATATAAAATCTGACGCTTACATTAACAGTTACTTGTAAAGGCGACAAGGACTAAACCGTATTCCGTTCCCGTCAAAGCCCCCTACATAAAACAACCAATTAACCAATTACCCAAAACTCAAATCAATATAAAGCAAATATTCAAACTCACATTTGTAACAGTGAAATCGACGGGTAGGTTTGCCTCTGATAAACTAATAAACCGATTGCTTTATTTTTTCGATGTTTATATACTTTTGCGAATGGCGTACTAACAATTTGTAAATCTCTTTTTAAATTCAATGCACCAACACACACTCGCACATGACTCTTATACAAAGATGAGGACTTGCAAATTGGCTCAAAGCCCTTTAAAATAATAAAGTGGAAAAGGTAAAGCCCAGCGAACGTTTTATCCACGATAATCACCAAACTCATTGACATTCGTACCGCAAAACTGTGACTTAGTTCCGGCGAAAATTCCAAATCCCAGCATTTGATGCATTGGGTTCATATATAACAAAACTAACCGAAAACCAACTAAAAAGAAACTTCAAGCTGATTAAAGCTTTGATAGGAAGCTATTTGAGATGGTTTTGAAATGATTAGAATTAGGAATAAAGTTTTGCTGAATTTAAGCAATATTAAACGTCTTATGCAAACAACTGTTACAATTTAAAAAGGTAATTTCTAGTTCACTTGCATATTGCAGTAATTTTTAAATTCAAAAAATGGTTTTATTCATGATTTTTTATTCGGTTAACTTTAAAAAACAAACAACAAATAAAAATAGGGAAAATATCATTCTATTGTGCCTTCAAATTTAAACAAAACCAGGTTGGCTAATCACGTCAAGCAAACTATTTAAAACATTTAATATTAAATTTGTATACACATTCCAAGAGATAGAACCCAAAATATAGTTACTTCCCTACTTATTTAATATATGGCTTGCTGCCTTTGAAAACAGTTCCAAAACAAGCAAAAACATTTGAACAATATTTACTTGTAAATGGTAACTTTTCGTGACCATTATTGTTCTACTAATTTTCTCCGAACAAAATTTACCGACAAATGAAATCTCTCTCATACCTGATGTGTGGCTCAAAGATTTTAAAATGTGCTCGACCCAAAATCTCTAGAGACTTATGTCACACCACTGAATATTTCTTCTTTTTATCCTTGGTTATTTCCTGAACCCATTGAAAATGGGTAAAAAGGGTATGGTTTTGTGCAAAAGTATTTAACAGGCAGAAGGAAGCATCTCCGACCCCGTAAAGTATATTTATTGTTCAGCATCAAAGGCCGAGTCATGTCCGTCTCTATGAACGCGTCGATCTCAGGTACTGTGAGAGCTAGAGACTTCAGATTTGGAATATATCCTCGCCTAAACCCTAGGCAGTACAAGTTTGTTTCACATATTCTACAACTCTTTCCGTTTCCGAAATACACATGGAATCGATAACAACCAAATCTTTTATTTAAAAGCGTTTGAATTAATGACAACCAACCTCACACACATTCAAGCACATTCGGGATTTCTCGACTAGAGCCTTGTTTCTGGTATTCCATATACTGGATTTATCAGGATAGAATACAATTGGTGCTAAAACCTTTTCTTATTTTTGCTCTCAGCGGAATTTCTGACCGCAAAACAATGCTTAGTATAATCTTTTTACACAATCTTAAAAATTGATCAAATTAGTTCTTCGGAATTAATCAACTAAATTAGTTTTGCAGTGCCAAATACTAGAAATTTGTTATGAAATTTTCCATAAACTTGGTGTTCTAACTATGGTATCCATATTTTTCCGAATCTTATGTATCATCCATACTGATCATTTCCACTTAATAAATAGTGTCATTCCTACTTGCTCTCTTGAAAAAAAAGGAGAATTATCCTGTGTCTATTGTCTGCATTGTAATTGGTTTCGTTAGGCTAATTGAAAGAACTGTTTGTTGGTTCATCTACGTCCGAAATAATACACAAAAAAGTTGCGCGACGAGGATTTAAAGAAACTCATTTGACATGGCTGGAAATGTTTAAAAGACTAAGCGGCTCTATATTTGCTCTTTCTATCTCCACTTGTTGTATTTTAGACGTGCCATTAAAAATTTGTATGCAGTTGAAAAACACTACTAGCTTTCTTTTCGCCAAGTTTACTCTAGCTGTAAGGACAAAGGAAATGTGTGGACTTATCGATTTTCTAGCCCCAAGTAGGCGAAGCAATCTAAGTCTTGAATCTCTAGCTATAAGGGTGTTGACAAAAGTTGCGTTTATCTGGACGGACCAAAATTGCAATTAAGAAAATTTGAATAATTTTTTTCGCTAAGTTTGTTGTGCAGCAAGCTTTGCCTTTTAAACAACTACAAATTTGACTTACATACATACATATATATACCTTATATATTATGTCAAAATCCGCGTAAAGGGTACAGCACAAGTGCCAACCGTAGTCAATCCAGCTTTTTAAGATCAATCAAAAACATTCAAAATGAGAATTGTCAGCTTTACGTCAATACAACAAAAAAAGGTTTAAACAACTGAGATAAGTTATATTAATACATAACTTGAAAACCTAAAACATATATATAGACCCAAAATGGTCAAAGTCGACCTTGCATATGATGCGGAAATTCTAGTTTTTAGTTTCTTGCACAAATAGCGGTTATCTCACAAAATACAACCCATAAACTTTAATTTGTCGCACTCAATATTTCGCTATATCCTATGCTACCGCTTTCGTTCTCTGTTCCTTCTTTTCTGTTTATAAATATTGAAATATATTGTATGTTGTTTAACGCAAGCAGCAACAAAGATCGTTTATTCAGTTTTCATGAAGATGTTTTTGGTTATGGATTCAGGTACTCTGTATTATATTCTTTTAACTATTTATATATGACTTTCTTAAACCCTGAACCCATTAAATGAAAAATTTGTATAATGGTTTGTGCAAAAGTAAGTAATTGACATAAAGTATATACTCTTGATCAGCATCAACAGCGGAGACGATTTAGCCATGTGCGCATGTCCGTCCGTCTGTATGTATGAACGCGTGGATCTCAGTGACTATAAAAGCAAGAGATTCCAGATTTGGAGCTTGCGCTCGCCCAAGCCAAAGACAGTTCAAAAATTTTTAAAATTATTGATGCCTCTTCCGGTTTCCGATGTACAAATGCAATCGATATAACAAAATGTTTTTGAAGCTATAAATAAAATAATGAAAATTTGTGAATTTTTTCATCGAATTCGGTTCAGGAACAGCGCTGATATGGAAGCTTGAATTGTAGTCATTTACCGAGGCAGTAGTGCAGGCATGGCCGTACATGTTAGGTCAAGGGTTTAGGGTATTTCCTAGTCGTGCTATCTCGACTAGAGCCTTCTTATTCTCTTTATTTTCCTATCTTTTTAACGCTACTTAAGAGATTGTCTAACTCAACTGATGCCTACAATTTTTATTTATTTTTCTCTACTTCTCTACGCATTCACATTACACGTTCACACTTACACGTTTATGCAAAACTTCCTTTTAAAACAGTCCCATACTGGAGCAAACTTCCGATGCCGTACTACTAGCAGCCCAAGGCGGCGATTTGAACACGGTATCTGAATATTATTTGATTCTTCCCCTTTTATAGTTCGTAGATATTCGTAGTTGTTTATAAGTGCTAGTTCTGTGCTGCTGTTTTATGGAAAATTTGTTGTTGGGCTGTTAATTTTTGGCGCTTACCTCTCAAATGTCTAAATTGTCTATATTCCAGTTTCGTGCTTTACATGAACGGGGTAGTTCACTTCAATCAGTCAACAAGAACGGGCAGACTGCTTTGCACTTTGCCTGCAAATACAACCACAAGGATATTGTCAAATACATCATCTCATGTACCACAAGACGCGTTATCAACATGGCGGACAAGGAGCGGTAAGTATACAGAAAAAATAGTTTTTAAGACTCTTCCAATTTCGAGACCTATATTAATGTTTTTCGGGCTAGTTTTTTCTGCTGTTTTTTTAATTTATTTATTTTTTTGCCTATTCAAAACTTTACAACTTTGCCAAAGATAGAAAAAAGAATATTTCGTACAGTTGCCAAAATATACACCGACAAAATATGTCAAAATTTCTAAAATTCGAACTTAACAAAAAACTTCCATAAAAATCTTTGACAAAACTTATGATGCGGAAATGCCAGTTTTTAAAAGTTCTTTCCAAATAAATGATCAATCCTAATGTCGGTTTTTATGTGTTGCACAGTGTTATGGGCCGCGCTTTTTAATTAAAATCTACGATCTTTGTTTTCGCCGAATAAAAACGCATTTGCTCGTATAAAATTGGCCTAATGAATTTATCTCACACACACACGGCAAAACAAATGCGAAACGACAGCCACGCAGCAAGTTCACAACTCCATTACAGAGAGCTGTTGTGATGAACGGTGTAGGTGCAGAAAATAGTAATTATGAGCATGACGTAAAGTTTCAAAGTGCGCGCACTTTAACAGTGCATTACACAATGAGTGTATAAATATATTTACATACTCATTGGACATTACACTGTTGAATGGCAACATTGGGGGATCGACACGATAGGGTTAATTTCTACATTCACCGTAATCTAACCTTGTTCTAACCTTGATATAACCGTGATCTAATCTTGATATAACCGTGATCTAACCTTGTGACATTGGAAAATATATGGGAGGCAAAAGTGCGGTCCAAAAGCCCAGTATATAGCTGGCTCAGCAGGCAGGCATAGTTGATCGAGATCATAGGTTATGCAACCGCAGCGCAAGTGAGTTAAAATAAAATAATAGTGATAATATAGTAGTTGTTGTATGAGGCCCACATGTCCATTCAGTAATATGCAAACCCACCAGGCTAAGTGCGAACGCGAACAATTCACCAAAACCGCAAAATAATTGGTACGGCAAGGCATTGACCGATATTGGGTGTAGGGACACAAGAGTCTCACTGGCACAATCGAGGAAAAGTGAAGGAAGCAAGAATCAACGGCAACTGCAGAAAAGGTCTGTGCGCCGCACGATACAATTGTAGGTGCAGAGTCTGTACAGTGAAAAGTACTCAGAGCGCGATTGCGCAAAGCAATACCGCGTAAGAGGTTCTTGGAGGAATTGACTAAAAACGCGTAACTATTAAAAAGTGTATGCACGTACAAGTGAGGAAGATTGTAACTTTAGCATTGCAGACATCGTGTTAAGTATGACAAGTGATGGCAAAATATATATATTCTAAAACTTTTGTTTGCAAAATACTCATTTTTACTTGTATACGGTTGTCTCAATTTATGTATGAAAAAAAAAATTATTCACTTAATTTTCTTGTACTAACCAAGATTGTTAAATTCCCTTTAGAGAAAAAATGGATTTTTATCATCGCACATTTGCAACAAGTGGAAGGCCTTCAACTATGCTGTACTAAGTGGGTGAGTCAGAAGAAAAAAAAACAATTATGTGCAAGAAAATTTTTGTGAGCGCAGAAAAAAAAAAACAAAATGAGAAAAACCAAAAATAATCATTTTTGAAATGAACATATAAAAAAAAAATTGGATCAATATTAAGCAAAAATAAATTTAAACCATATATAATAAATGAAAATGAATCAGCGTGATGCACGCTCAATACGATCGAAGCATAGAAAGAGAAAACATGCATTGTGAACAGCGTGCACGAAGTAGTGTAGTTTTTTTTATTGAAACAAATATTAATGTTAAGGCCAATATAATAAAGTGAATTTAAAAAAAAAAGTGAATTTTTGTAAAGGACTAAGAGGGTCAAATGAAGTTGTGTGAAAATGAAAAGAATTGTAATTTATAAGATCAATTAGTATTATAAGGGAATGCGAGAGGTGTTCTTAAATTTGTATAGGTATTCTAGTGCATTATGAATGCTTAAAATAAAAATAATGTTTCCTCGACAGTAAATGGATTGTGTACTTCGGTTTGGGAGTTTTCAACACATTTGGCATAAGAAAGCTCAAAGGTAGGGTGGGTGAAGAGCCATACTGCATTACCAACAGCAGTTCGAACAGCGAATATTTTTGTAATGTCAGATTCAAGTCAACTCAAGGTTTCATTCTTTTTGTGCTCTTTGTTTTACGTTAATATTTCAACAGGCCCCGGAGTACAAAATAAAAAAAAAATTAACTAATATTATTCCCAACTGTACTTGTGTGTGTGTGTCCGAAACAGATTCAACGAACCCGCCTTAGACTGTTTTGCTAGCCGTAGACCAAGAATACAATGAATCTGATTAAGGAAGAAATTCCCGCACACGAGGCATGTCTTGTGATCTAGCAGTAGATCAACGATTGTACGTTACAGCTTAATAAATTATAATATTTATAAAATTTGGCGCCCAAAACTTAGGTCTTTAAGAAAGTTTCAATAAATATAAATATTATTATTAATAGAATATTAATTTTTTTGAAAAAAAAATAAAAAATTTTGTGCGTTCATAATTATTTGTTCAAGCGAGTTGCAGGAATTACTATGCATTGAAGCGTGGCCCACAACATAGTCCGCATAAGTTTGTTCAAAATTGTTAAATATTGTTTTGTGAAATATCATATTTAAAATCAGCAAGCAAGACCTTTCGGAATACGGTGATTGAGGCTAGCCTTCGACAACGTCCAATTCAATTGATTTGCATTTTCTTATCAAATTTTATTGTTGTTCTTTAATTATTAAATCGACTGAATGGAATTTTATTACTTTTGGTGTAGACCGAGATCATAACTGCAGAATTGATTTATTAATTGGGATCGACAGAATGATAAAAATGTTTAAAACTAGGAGTTGAGAAATTGAATAAAAATCTTAAACAAGATTACTTGTTTATAAAAAGGATACACATTTTATTTCGCATAAGGAAGGTTTATATAACGTTGATAAACACAATCATTTACTGGAGGGGAAACAGTAAAATTATAAAAATATAGAAACAAAATTTTTTGTTAAGGCTTCTTTAAAACCGAAAAAAATGGGACTAAATAGAAGTGTAGAAGATTTAGGAATGCTTGAAACAAATAATGCAACAACTATGGAGTTATGCAACATCTGTGACAGACCGTTAAGGGAACTTCTGGAACAAGTATTTTAAACAGAATGCAAACATAATTTTCATGTGAGTTGCATCAAGGACTGGATAGTTCAATATAACCAATAATCACAATGTAAGCAAGTTGAGAAGATTGATGGCTTGGTATTGGTTAGGCAAGGAGTAGCTGACAACAGGGTAGACAAAACAA